>JANHMN010000015.1:6946083-7009152 GCA_030674055.1 Rhabdomys pumilio | reverse complement strand
CCCCTCCTCCCTTCTCTTCCCTCCTCCCTTCCCTCCCCCTCCTCCCTTCTCTCCCCCTCCTCCCTTCCCTCCCCCTTCTCCCTTCTCTCTCCCTCATCTCTTCTCTCCTCCTCTCCTCTCTCTCCATCCTCCCTTCTCTCCTCCTTTCTCTTCCTCCTTGCCCTTCTTCTTCACTTCTCTCTCCCATCTTAAGGTCTCTCTCCCTCTTTACCCCCTCAACCAAGTCCACCACGTACAGAGCACTGCCCTCAGTATAGGAGTCACATTAAGACAGGGGTCCTGTGTTAAGGGGTGAAAGAGACAGGAAAAGAAATGCTTGCTCAGCTTGACAAATCCTGGGGGAGACTGTCAGGAGCCTCTAAATGGGCCAAGTGGAAACCAGAACCAACATTCAGGAAGAAGGCAGGTCACACAGCCTGTCTCAGGCAGGAGCAGGGCCCACGGGTCTTGTCCTGACCCTGTGGTGCGCTCCCCAAAGTCACCCGCGCTCGAGCTTCTGTATCCAGACCGCCCGTTTTGAAGCGCATCGCCACAGATCTATTTAAAGTCCTGCTGCACGGCTCGCATTTGATATACGAGGAATTTTGATTTCGTGTCTCATTTATTAGCCTTCATATTCAAATTCAGAATGTGTGATTTTACTCAGAGATCTGCGGAGGGCTGTGGGTGCGCTGGGGACGTCTCTCACCTCAGGTGGTGTCCCAGTCTGAACCCATTTGAAGGCCAGGCAGATGTGGCCGGCAGCAGCCCCTAGGTCGGGCCTTGCACCCAGCCCTGATACCATGGTGTCAGCTGAATCTTAAGTCTGCGGCTGAGGTTGAGCTCATTAAGGACCCTGAAGCCATCCTGGGCTCCCCTGCAATCTCAGGAAGGGGCAGCTTCCCAAGAGGCCCCTGATTGGGGCTGGCGGGACCCAGCAGGGGTCCAGCAGCTCAGTGTGACAATGCAGGGGCTTCACTGCCTCTCAGCTCTGTGAGTGGCAGTAGCCAGTGTTGCCTGCTCAGGAGGACTCCAAGGTGGGGCTACCCATGATGCAGTTCTGAATCTCACCTCCTGTCGCCTGATTGGCAATTACACTGCCCTGCTTGCTGCAATCAGATCTGAAATCAGCTCTGCCTGTCACAGAGTTGCCTTGCACCCCTGGAGGAGCGGCCGGAGATGCACCAGAACTGAGGGGTCAGAATAGGTGGCCCATTCTGTCCAATTTATTCTAAAGATCCCAGCCCACCACCAAGGAAAGATGACAAAGTAGGAGGGTCAGGAGCCTTCCCTTGTTGGCTCAGGGGACCGGGAAAGGGTGATGATGTTATGTGTATATGTTATGTGTATAAACGCAAATACCAGAAGCACAGATGTGGCTTTCTGTCTTCAAGGTTCTTCCCTCCCTCCATCCTTCTTTCTCTCCTTCCCTTTTCCCTTCTTTTCTCCCTCTTGTATCCCAGGATGGCCTAGAACTCGTTAAGTATCTGAGGGTGACCTTGAACTCCTGGGATTACAAGTGTGTGTCACCTGATTCCAGGCTGTGCTGAGCTCAAGGCTTTATGAACTCTGGAGTAAGCATTAGAGAGAGCTACTGAGCTCTCTCTAGCCCCAGCATCTGCCTGTGCAGAGCCTCCTAATGCCTCTTGAACCATGGACTGAAGAGACCTCACTGCCTCTGCATTCATGTGCTAATAGCACCCAGGGTGTTGGTGGTGGTGGTCTGTTCTCCCTAGTTCACCCACACTGCCTGCTAAACACTTCTCCTCAAAGGCAAACTGGGGATCACAGTGTGTGTCCCCCAGGGGATCATCTAAGTGCAGACAACATGGAAGTGTGCCCTGACCATCTCTGCAGGGACTTCAGACCTGATTGGCTTCTCACCTAGTAGCTAAGGACAGCAGTGCATCTGCGATCTCCCTGCCCTAGAACCTCAACCAGGTGTGATTTGGGGGACATGTCCCTCACAAGTTGTAGGGGTGAAGTCAGCTGTCCATTTCCTGCTGAGACTCTTATCTCAGGCTGAGGTCTTGACACAGCTCCCTTCTACTCTGGGACCCCTGCTCTGGACATTGAGTGTTCCCCTTCTTCCTCCAGCCCTGGAGACTGTGCCTGCTCCAGCCTGCCTGCAACCCCCTGATTTTGAGGTGCCATCTATTCTGTCAGCCCTGAGTCAGTGCCTGGGGCTGTCCCAGCACAATGTGGCCAGCCCAGGATGCCCACACTGTGTCCTCTTGATTCTGGGAGTGAAAATCTTAGCTTAGGGGAGCAGGCAGGCCTTAATGCACCTAGAGAGGTGTCTTCCTGGCTCTGAACACCATGTGGGCTTTGCAGGCTGCTCCTAGCTTCTGGTCTCTGCCGCTTTGGCTTTCTGTGGGTCCTTGCTCTTATTCTAAGGTGTCGTTCAGAGCTGCCTGCTTAGAGAGACTACACTGCATGTAAACCAATTACATCTACAGAGGTGGTGTTAATAGTAGCACTCTCTTAGTGTGGAGCAGAGGCGTTAAGATGCTGCACCTGGAGGGGGTGTTCATGATTCGACCCAGGGATATGCTGCCTGCCACCCAGAGAACCTCACCCAGTGTTCCTTTTCTCTGCTGCTGAATTAGAGCCAAGTCTGACATCCTTTCCTGCGTGAGGAAGTCCCTGGTCCTCACGATGCACACATGATCACTGTCTAGTTTTCATTTCCCTTCCTTCCAGTTCGGTTGTCCACACATGGGGTCCCACAAGCTGATCCTGAGTCAGAAAGAGAGGCAGAGTTGGTGTCTGGGTGGAACAGGGTCAGGGGTGGGGTTCTGTGTTAGTTAAGTGTCCGGTACTATGAGACAAGGACTAAGAAGAATCAGCCGGGAAGACAGCGTGGCTCATGATTCCAACACCTTCAGTCCATGGCCACTCAGCTCTGCTGTTCCTGTGGACAGGCAGGACATTATGGCCATGATGGAGAGTCAGGAAGGAGCAGAGCTACAGGGTCTCATGTAACTCAGGCTGGCCTCAAACGTATATGTATACATGAGGATGGTCTAGTCTCCCACTGGCTGAGATTACATACATGTACCCCACACCCAGTCCACGTGTGTATCTTACCAACACTGTACATTCCGGATCATGTCTGCCTGTGTACTTCAGACATGTTGCAGTCCAGAAGTCAGACCAATATAAGGAACAAATTTGATGATAAAGGAATTTTCACACAATGCGTTGGTTTCCCAGTTCACAGAACATGTGTTTACTCTGTAAGTGTGCGATAGCACTGAATCTTTAAAATAGCAATGGGTATGTCTCAGTCCCAAATATTTTATAGCTAAGAAGTATCAGCAATTCGGGAGTGGGTGGGGGCAGAAAGGGGAACAACATTTGGAATGTAAATAGATAATATAATTTAATTACAAAAAGGAAAAATCTTTTATAAGTTTTTTTTTTTTTTTAAATATGTAGTGCAATTATCTGAGCTTTAGGAAAGATGACAGACCTGCTTGAAGGATGCTGGCCACGGACCTTCAATAAACTGAAGCAGGAAAACAAGACTCCTGTACTAGTTAGGAGCAGATGAACACCCCCTGGGTTGCTCGTGATAGGAGGGTGTGGTGCATGCATGCTGATGTGAGCGTCTCAGTACAGCATTGGTGGAGCACAAACATCAGCCCCTCCCCCACTTTTATGACTGTCATTTAAATACCACTAAAGGGTTGGATGACAATGGATGACACACACTTTTGGAGGATGGTAGACTATTTAGTACATGGGATAGGGAGAAGTTAAGTCACTGGGGGGGGGCACATCCTTATAAGGCTGTCTTGAAATACCCACCCCTTCCTGTCTTTCTCTTTTGTTTCTGGTTGCTAGGAAGCAAACAGCGGCCCTTGTCTCCGCAGGCCTGAAGACTGTGGAGCTCACTGTATCTATCATTGGTGAAAGCTGCTGAAACCGTGAGCCAGAATAAATCTGTTCACTTTGTTAGATGTGATTCTCCAGGACTTCGTCACAGGGAGAGAAAGTTGACTGATAGAATGGCTGTAAAGTATTATGGAAGGCAAGATGAATAGAATGTAGGCTTCTGGTCACACAGCCTAGAGCTTGAGTGCAGTGATGCCCCCCAGATTCCTAGCCAGCAAGGAGGCTATCGTGGGTTATACACTGCCTTGTGGGGCATCTGAGGATTGCATGAGGTGATCCAGCTGAAGGCACAGGAAATGCTGGGATCCTGAGAACAGTGTACTGTTTATGGGTCTGAAGGAAAAGCGGCACAGCTTGTCTGTCTTTCAAACACCATGCTCATTCTTTTGAAATGGGCTAAATTTTTATTATTATTGAAAAAAAATCAACAGAGGGGCTTGCAGAGATGACTCAGTCAGTAAAATACTTGTCAATTGGTTCAATCCCAGGACATAGATTTAAAATCCAGACTTGGTGTCGTACACCAATCAGGAGACTCACAGCTTGCCACTCTAGCTAATTACTGAGTATTGGAGTCTAGGAATCACCTCACAAACCACACAAACATCCATCTCAGTCAGTCAGGAATAGTTTATTGAGCGTATGACCCAGGACTGGTCGACCAGGGCCATGGTCCAAATTCAGGAACAGAACCATGACCCAGAGTTAAGATCCTCCAGGGTGCTGGGCGGTGGTGGCACACGCCTTTAATCCCAGCACTTGGGAGAGAGAGGCAGGCGGATTTCTGAGTTCGAGGCCAGCCTGGTCTACAGAGTGAGTTCCAGGACAGCCAGGACTACACAGAGAAACCCTGTCTCGAAAAACAAAACAAAACAAAACAAAACAAAAACAAAACAAAACAAAAACAACAACAACAACAAGCAACAACACCTTCAGGGGATTTCCTTAGGAACATGTTTTTGCTGTACACTTAACCTGCTCCCAATGGTTGGGGTATTCAACTGTGAAAAGGAACTTGCCTTGTCTAACATTCATGCATTGTCTACCAGGATGGGACTTGTCTAACATTCAAGTCTTAACTTGCCAACTAGAATGTCAGTTACCCACGTACACGTCTCTTTCTGCCAAGTAGGATGTCAGCCCCCAGGGAGGTCATGGGAACTTAAACTTTACTCGACCACTACTCAAAATGGAAGTCTTATTCCAAATAGTATCTTATATTGGTGCAGGTGTCTCTCTTACGTTGGGGTCCATCCCAGGGGCAGCTTATACCATAAAAGCTTATCCATAGGTGCAGAAAGTGCTGCTGGGTGGTTGGTTCGGGTCTAAGCTTATTGTGGGTAACTATGTAAAGCAGTTCTACTGACTTCTATTGTGATTGGTTTCCGAGGCATAGAACATAACAGGATATGTAATTGATCTTGGCATTAGAAAGCTTTCCAGTAGCAACAGAAACAGGAGAAAGTTCCCTTATAATAGAGGCTAGCCAGGTAACTGTCACCTAGGCCTTAACATTTACCTAGGCCTTAATATCCCATCCGTATTTTACCTAACCATGAGATTCAGATTGAGCAGAGGACCCTATCTCAAAATTAATGTAGATAGTGATTGAGGAACACACTCAGTATCAATACACACACACACACACACACACACACACACACACACAGAGAGAGAGAGAGAGAGAGAGAGAGCGAGAAATCAACAAAAATAACGCATGTGAATATTTAAACACGAATTAGACATTTGTGCTTTATTGCCGGTGTTTTAATTTAAAGCCCACCACAGTGGGAGAAGCACTTTATTTTACCCAAGATAATAACCTTGGTAATCAATGTTTTCATTAACAGCCTAGAAAAGCCCTTCAGAGCTACATGGCACTCACGCATGGCCCACCCACTCCACACATTCACAGAGGTACTTCAGCAAACAGAATTACATTCAATTAGCCAGTGCCATCATCCAGACTCACCCTTTTCAAGTATAGGCACCTGGAGGTCACTCTCCCATGCACCCGCACAGGCTCTCTCCTGACCCAGCACCATGTATGTGCTCACTGGTCCACACTGCCCTTGTTAAGTCTTTGCATCCTTCCTCCACTGAATGGATCAAGAAACACAACCTCCCTTTATGTGTCTCCCTCTCTCCAGCAGCATGAGGTCCCACCCCTTCCAGAAAGGCTTTGCACTCTGCTCTCCAGGCTTTGGGGTCAAGCCCTGCATGAATACAACCTAGCTGCCATGCCCAGTTATTCTCCCTCACAGGCTTCGTGATGCTTGTCCTCCTGCTCACCTGCCCTTAACAACTCCCTGCAGACCCCGTGCTCCCCCACACCTCTGTGCCTCTGCTAATGCTGTTCTCCTTCCGGGAATACCTCCCGTCTGCCTGTCTTGCTTGGCTGAGATCCCTGGAGTTGCTGTGCTCTCAGGACAAGGTGAAGGTGCTCCTCCTTGCCTCTCACAAAAATGCTCACTATAACAATTGTGCTTAGGTCATCCCTGTGCTCCTCCTGTCTTATCAAGATGAAAACAAACACGGGAAGATACAGAGAACCATTCAGACTGGGGATCAGAAGGCCTGCAGAGTTTCAGGAAGTCTCTCATGGAGTAAGTTTGACCACCCGTACTGCCCACTTCATGACAGAGCCTTGAAGTAGAAACTTCCACAAGCCAGGAACCTTGTGCCTGGCCCCACAAGAAAGAAAACCCTCACAATAAGTGGGAGCCTGATTTTGAGTGAAGGACTCCCCAACCTTCCTCTGATCAGCCCTCATTAAGTATCCTTTCATGGGAAACACTCTGCCTTCCTGCAGCTTTAGTGAAATCGTGAAGAGCCTGGAAGAAGTCCCTAGCCCTGTGCCTACCTCTCAGACAAGTCCTGGTTTCCGACTCTAGTGAACCAACTGTGAGGTTGCAAAATGGCTAAGGAAGGGGCCAGCCAGTGAAGCTCTAAAGGGATTGGTTGGAGCATTAGGCACCACCTCCTGGAGGCGTGACTTTTTCCCCACAATACCTAATTTGCATTAACTAAGGAGAGAAATAGAGTCAGCTCTGTCTCAGACACCCATTGCTTCCCACAGGTGAGTGGCACTCGTGACTAAGCACAGACACCCAGCAGAGAGAGACACTAGGTTTCCCAGTTCATACCACATAGGAACGGAGGCCTTCAAGCCTAGTTGGGGTGACTTTTAACCGTCCAGCTCCGTTCTTTACACGTAAAATTGGGTGTTCTAAGTTTTGAACATTCTTTATTCCAGACTCCAGCCTTCAACGTCTTTGTTGTCTATTTTGGTCTCGGCAGCTGCTTTGGCACCATTCACATCCAGTGCAGCTGTGGCTAGCCTCCTCTCTAGTCATCCTGCAGGGTGGCAGGGAGCTCACCCCTGCACTCACAGGAGGCCTAGCTTTTCTCACTCCCTTGCTCTGGAGCTCAAAGTACGTTCACATCTTTCCTTTCCAACAGTGATACCGACCTGAAGTGAGATGTCATCATGGATACCACCACTCAGACACACAGGGACATCCTCCAAGGAGCTAAGCTTCCAGGGCACCGAATGCATTCCTGACGTATCCCCGCTGATATCTGTTGTGTTGATGTCTTGGGACATCGATAGTATCAATGACGGTGAACAATTATCTGCAACATGGAGCCCTTTAACTTTGGTTGATCAGAGGACAACAGGGACAAGATTCAACTGGGATTACCGGTTTCCTAAAGCGTTACCAAGAGCTGGCTGGTGAAAAGCAGTCACTGGCTTCTGACTTCAGCAAGCCCGTTCATTGTAGGAAAGCCTGAAGAACATCCCCTCATGCCTATATACCCGGACCATGTTCCAGGGCTTCCTTGGGAGACCTATTCTGAGAAACTTGCTTAACTGCAGATGTCATTGCTGAGAAGATTTAAGGCCCGGGTTTCTCTCAGCAGTGCTGGCCTCAATGTCTTGAATAATGTTTTCTAGAATGAGACAATTGTCCAGGTGGTATATCCTGACTCTGCTGGGAATCTGCCCTTACATGGAATGTGTCTTGGGGGAACACACACACACACGCACACACACACACACACACACACACAAGCTTGGCGAACACATAAAGTATACATGGCTAGCACAGAATCAGGAGAGCTTTAGATGTGTCTGCTTTCCTATGTAATTTATCTTACTTGCAAAAACATTTATAATTTGCTTACTGCCATATTAAAATCTAGATAAGAACCTCGTTTACAGAGACCCTCGTTCCTTTCTTATCTGCTTTTGAGACATCTTGTAATAAGACTTTTTTCCCCCTGGTCTGTAGTGCTTTTTCAATTTTTCAATCAATGCAGCTGACACCAGATAATTTCAACACAAGGGATATATAACACTGGCTCCATATGAGCAGTGACCTAATTTAGTGAGTCTTGAGCTGTTTATCCACAATATCTTGCCTGTGAATATTTGAAAGTGCATAACCATTGTAATCTCCTGGGGGGGGGGGAACACTGGGGGGGGGGGAAGAACAGAAGGCCCATGAGAGTCTCCATGGTCTTAGAAGATGAAGCAAAGGGGGCCATGTAACACGCTCACTAAACAAACAAGAGCTGATTGGAATTTTACTTTGTTGGAAATGTGACCCCCTCAACCCCTTCTCCCTTCATCTTTCCTGTGTCCTTACTCAACATTCTGGAATCTTCCAGTCTTACACAGTTCTGGGCAAGTAGGAGACCAGGGACAACACTTGCTGAAGTCCTGTTGCTCTTCTTGGCAGTTATGTGGGTCAGTATAAATGAGAGCAAACACGAGTTATCACAAACTGAAGCACCCTGTCCAGGGACACGCCAGCCATCCCACATGTCCCAGGCACCTTTTTGGGCTGCTCATGTCTTCAGTATGACATGTGTCCCATTTGAAGGTATTTTCTTGGCAACTATTAAAAATATATAGTGTGAGGCTTGGCATATGGCTCAGTTTGTAGACGACCTGCCTGATAGCATGAAGCTCCCTGTTCTAGTCCCAGCACTGCCTAAATCTGGGTGTGGTGGGACACACCTGTAATCCCGATGCTCAGGAGGTTAGGGCAAAAGGATCAGAACTTCAAGGTCACCCTCAGACAATACAGTGGGTTAGAGACCAATGTGGGATACTTGAGAACCCATTTCAAGCAAACCATCATAAATAGACAGATATACAAACATACATACATACGGATGGACAGATAACAGAAAATCCTAAGAATGATATTTTGCAAGGAGTGAACTCGTCAGCGAAACCATATCAGTTCATTTACATAAACCCTGACACTGTTTGGTACTTTATAATTTGGTACTTCATAATTTTTATCTTAATTAAGCAGAATTCAGCCAAAAGCAGAAGAGTAAATGGACATAAAAATAATGGACAACAACTCCTATTATGATGAAAAAATAATTTTATTCAAAATTATCTGTGAGATATTTCCAGTTTATCAACATAGTGGACTTAACTTCACATTTTCCCAATTTTTTTCATGTTAGTTATACAATACCCAAAGTAAATATATTGAACTATATTGTATGTACTCCAGGTCTATTCACTTAAAATTTTCATGGTGAACTTCAATAGAATATATTAAGGACAATAAGCATGGGGCAGACCTTTTCATTTCTTACTACCAAATGACTAAATAAAATTTCTACTTTTTATGACTTTGCTTTCAGACATCTGGTATCTAAAATATTATAAAGAATACATTGAAATCTTTAATATTAAAGTTTACTTGGATTGGCAAGATGGCTCAACATCTAAAAGGCAGTTGGTGCCAAGCTGATGGCTTGAGTTAGATCCCTGTGACCCACAGGGTGGAAGGAGAGAAGTGACACCAGAAGACTGTCCCCCACCCTGCATGTGCACCATGGTATGCACACTCCCCAGTGCATGAAGGAATGTAAATGGGTTAATCTAAAACAGAAATTTATAACCATGTTCCCTCGTGACCTCCTTGGCCCAAGTCTGATTCCATATAGTTCTAAAGCTTTGTGTTAGCCCCAAAGAAGAATTTCTAGAATGAACTCATGCTTGGTTTGCACAGGCTTTGTTCTCAGAAGACAAAGTTCTGTTCAGAATTTTGTGTCTTGTTTGAGTGGTGGCAGTTAGACCTGGTAACTCGTTTATAAGGCAAAATTAAAGCCAGAAAGTGTCAAGTGTTGACTAAAAGTTTGAAAAGAGCAAAGAGAGTTTTCCTTATAATTCCATGGGTTTCACACAGGGACTCCTGGAATCAACATTCCTCCATCATCCATTAGTAGCAAGAATCTTCAAAAGTTGCTCCAGGGTTTAAGGACCCGGGCCTGACATCACACTGTAATTAAACAGAATTAAAGCTAAACTAGAAAAAATACAATTCCAGCAATAAATACAATGTGTACTTCTTTCTGCTGCTGCAAACAGGAAGTTTTGTTACAAAAGTAACTTTGAAAGGAGCTGGGAGGGGCTCCGGCTGCCTCTACTGATCGCAGGCTCAGTCCTTTCCTCTACATTTACTTCTTCGTTTTCCATAGACGATCACCGAAAGATCAAAGACTGCTGCTGAAAGGCACAGAGCCAGTAAAGAGGAGCTACCAAGGCACCCCGACTTCCCAGAGCGGTCGTCAGCGAGGCCCACTGTAACAATGTGTTTTACTTCAGCCAACGCATCCTAAGTGCCACCATTTCTGTAGGCAACATCTCAGCAATCAATGATCTCTTTCTCATTCAGCAGCTTTAAAATCTAATGTGTGTGGCATTCTGAATTTTGGGTGCTCAGGGTCCATGTGTAGTGGCCAGGCACCTTCTTGGGTAACATGAAATATATACATGGCACTCTGAGAGCAATCCAGGAATAAATACAGAGAGAAAAGGCGAATCAGGAAGCACAGAAAACAAGTTCACAAACCCACCCACAAGTTGTCCAACCTAGGACAAAACAAGATCCTGACAGGACAGAAGAAATGGCCTGGGACTTTCTGGCCCAGCACTCAAACTGCTCTGTGTGTCTATCCTCGAATTCTTTAAGTCCTGCCTGGAAGTCAGGCACTCAGGCTGGATGACCCATCCAGCGTTTAACAGGACTGCAGCTCTGGAACTAGGGAATGCTGTGTTGGAGCATGAATCTGTCACTTGAGAATGACTTGCTCCACATTAGGGCTGATGTCTGGCACCTGTGTGTGCAAGTGTGCATGAGCCTGTGAGGATGAATGCCCACTCTGTATGGGAAGAGGAGAGAGGCAAGGGCAAGCCCATGACTGGTCTCCAGAAATGGGAAAGGTCCTTTTGCAGAAAAGAGGCCTTGTTTTGTCACATGACATCTCCGGCTACCAGCTCTGTCAACCCCTCCTACCCAGGACCTCTGAACTGCCTCAGTAGATACCCTGAGAATCTCCAGGGAGCCTGGTTCATATTGAGAGCCCAGCTTGTCCATGCAGTTTACATCCTAATGGCCTCCCCACCACAGTAATGTCCAAATGACTGTCCTATAGTCTCCCTGGTTTTGCACAGCCTGGAATGCTCAGAGTATCAAACCCAAATACACAAGCCTCAAGGGTCACAGAATCTCTTCTCCACTAATTTTCCACCTTTTTGTGTGTGTGTTTACAAAACAATATTTTGTTGAACTTCTCATCTATGAGAGCCCTCCTGTTCAGGCTATCAAGAATTGGGAAGGCTGCTTGGGAGGATGGGGGTACACAGGGGAGACCTGACTCAGTAGAGGAGGACATGCCCTGCAACCTTCCTGTCTTGAGCTTGATCCTGCTACAACTGGCCTGGTGGTTTTCTTGGTGTTTCCTGGGAACATGTTCCACCCAGGGAGAAGGCAGAGGGGACAGCAGTGGAGTCCTGTGAAGAGGCAGGGAACTTGTCCACAGAGCAGGATGCCTGGGGCCTGTGATCCTACATTCAGTAAAGCTGATGCCGGTGGATTGCACTGAGTTCTAGGCCAGCATGAGTCGGAGAATGAGACCCAAAACAAAGCAAAATGCAATCCGTTCCAGGTCCTTGGAACCAAACATACTGAAGGAGAGGAGGAAGCTGTCTTACCCAAAGCCCTAGGCCTCTCCTAAGTCCTTGGAGACCCTCTCCACTAGGCTCTGTGTCTGAAGACCAGAGGGATGTCCTCTCAGGTTTGGCAGCAGACACATTATAGGCCACCCAATTGCTGGTCCCCATTCTCATCTCTTACAGCAGGAACCACTATCCCCTGGCCAAAGAGCATCCTTTCCAATCCAGGTTGCAGAGAAGGAGGTTGGGGAGGCAGGGAGGGAGGATGGAAGCCACTGACACTTTTGTGAAGGGAGCTGAGGTGGTCTGAGAGTGCTGATCCAGTCAGCCTGCTTGCTTCTCTAGGAAGGGGCACTTGGAGTCCAAGCTAATGAAAATGACCTCAGCACCTGTGGCTGGCTCCTGTTCCATCTGTCTCCTCATCCTGTCTCTTGTCAGTGCACTTAAACTTGCAAGCAGCAGCAAGAGACAACAAAAAAGCCTCAACGTCTTAGTCCTTTGAGCCAAGACCAGTTTGTAAAGTTTTCAAATCCTCTAGTAAGAAACTGCAGACTCTCCCCTGCCCATGCCCTCCTCTGGTCCCCAACAACAGAAGCATCTCTGGATGTCTGAAATGTGGCACAGACAGAAACACTCCAGACGAGGCTGCTCATGAATTCGGGTCGTATAATTTTCAGAGTCTATGTCTTGCAATGATGACATTACTCTGGCAGCCAAGGGTCCAGAGTGGCAAGTCTGAGCAGCTGCTCCCAGCTCTGAAAGGCCCTGGACAATGGGTGCACTGTTCCCAGGACTGGCCTCCAGCATTTGCATAGACTGTTCTGCCTGGCTGACCAGGGGCTGTCCGGCTCAGCATTGTCCACAGATCAGAGGTGACAGGATTCAGGTGGGAGCTGAAGCTGGAAGGCATCCAGAGGGCATGAGGACGACTGTCCTGGGAACCTTGGCTCGAGCTGGTTTGCAGGGATTCACATGTTTGCTTTTGAAGGTTTCCTCCAGCTGCTGCAAAGGAACAGCCAGGAGACGTTTAGGAGGAGCTTGCAGAGGCTGTTAGGGGAGCATCCTGAGGTACCCCTTCATCTAGCAATCTAATAATGTGGTGGACCAACGGGTGTTCACTCCTGGATGTTTAATATGCTGCCAAAATGGAGGCACAGTTTCCGACTCTCTGACCTAAAGCTGTCACAAGCAGATGCCTGGCTTCCACACCTCCAGAGACATCCTGCACTGAGTGGTAGTTCCCTCGAAGCTTATGTTTTGACTTCAGCGGAGAAAGTTCTGTAGACAAGTACTCTCCCTAAAACTTTGGTACCACACAGCCCACCATTCTTAACTAGAATAGGTAGGACAAGGGCCTGGACAACTATTACTTATTTCCACGCCCACAGTTCCTAAGTAAATATTGCTAACCCTAGGAGGACCAAGATCCTGAAGGAGGAAATTCCAGGGGAGGGGCCTAAGGCGCAGCGGTGGGTGTGGTAGGGGTGAGTCTGGGAGATCAAGATGGGAGGAACATTTTTTCTGCATCTGAATAGGCCACGGTCTGAAGCAGCACCATTTCCGTTTGGTCAAAAAGCTCTTTAGGCAGTTCTGTGCCTTTACTGAGGGCTAACCAACCTCTTTCACGCCGGAGTCCCCACAGGCCTGTCTTCTTCCCCTCTTCTGTGCGCCTACATGCCCGTGGACCCCCAACCCGAGCCCAAATAGGTGCTAGCAACTGTGCAGCATCCGCCGCAAGAAGCTGGCCAGCTGCTGGCCCCGCGAGAGCCCGGGGGATGCTTCCGTGTTCCCACCCGTGTTCACTGCGGATTGCAGCACCGCTCATCTTGGGAATATAGCGATTAATCCAGCCGCAGGTTTCCAGATAAGTGACTGTGATGGAGACTGTTGGCGAGAAAATAGACAATTATCCGCTGTTAGCTTTACATAAAGATCGCATTAACTCAAATTAGTTATCAGACAAAAGAGCGTCGGCAAGCGCGCCCTGCCCGCCCGCGCCCTGCACGCGGGCACCTCGGGGTGCAGCCGGGCAAAGCGTGGGGCTAGGCTGAGGCTTCGAGACGTGGGGCGGGGAGTGGGAGGACGCGGCGGGGAGGGCTCTAGGCTGGTGTTCCTCGTGTTGTGCTAGCCTGGATGGGACGAGGGAGGGACATAGGGGCAGCCTACGTAGCCGGATCAGCGGGCCCCTAAACTACAGCAGTCCCACCTCAGTCTGTCTCATGCTCGTCCCTTCTGCAGGCTCTACCCTAAGAGCCAGCCTGTCTCCGCGGCCTGTAGTCCTCCCCTAGGCAGAGGCGGCTCTCCAGCCTCACCACTGCCCCGCAGGGTGCACTGGGACCACCTGGTGATCTGATCCTGCGGGGCTAAGGACCTCTATTTCCCGCCCCTGCACTCCCCGCCCCCACCCACCGCACTTTGTGAAGTTCGCTTTCCGTAGGACTCATAGAGAAGAAAGATGAAGACAAGCTGAGGGGGCCCGGGCCGGAGCAGGGGTGGGGTGGGGCTGAGAGTGGCCTGAGGCAGGACCTTGTCAGTGCGTCCTCGATTACCGAAGTTACGCACTGTCCCACGCACAGAGCATCTTCTCTACCCTCGTTCTCCTGTATCCTGGTTAGCGTTGACACCGGCTTTCACCAGCAGGATGGATTTCGCGGACCGGACCGCTGTCGGTGGGAACAAACGCAGCGCCCAACATCCCGACGGGCTGTAGGGCCCAGCGGGGTCCCCACTGCCGCAGGCGCGCACTGGCGGTGGCGCTTGCGCCAGGCCGGCCTCCCCGGCCCCAGGGTCCCCGGCCCCGCTGAATAGGGCGGATAATGACCCCCGGTTCCCAAGGCAGGCTCTCTGCTGCCTGGTGAGCCTTGGATTTGTGTGGTCCAAGCCTTTCCCAGCTTGTCCCATTCTGTCACCGGGATAAGGGGCTCCCTCGGCTCGTTTGCACCTGCGTCGCTTTTGGCTCCTTCAGGAATGCGCTGAAGCTTGTAATCAGCTTTGTGAAGCCATTGAGTGCACGGCTGAGTGAAACTTCCAAAGCTCGAGGAAAACTGGCCGGCTGAATAGGAGCCAGCATGGGGCTGCTCTCCAAGCCTCCGCGCTGCCAAATTCCAGCAGAGCGCCTCACAATCGCCTTCCCCACACTGAGAAAAGTGAGAAAAGAAAAGGGAAAATACCAGTCACCGGGGTTAGCTGTTTGTTCCCAGATTAATGGCAAGCGGCTCCCTCCTACTCCACCCCCTCCACAAAGCTCACCAGTTCAGGAAATATGACAGGGAGGGGAGGGCAGTTATTAATAGCTCCCCAACTGATGTCACCCCCCAGGCGGGGGTCTTCTGGGGCTCTGGAGGGGTCCTCCGTTCCCAGGTGTTGAGCTGAGCTCCGGCATCCACGTGAGCCTTAGGCCTAGCAGTTGAAGCGCGTCTTTGCTTGAGTAGAGCTAAGGATGAAGCCATATAGAATCCTTAACTTAGGCTTCAGGAAGGAACCACTAAGTACCTGGCTCCTTCTATTCAGGCCCAGCAGGGGCTCTGCCATCCTGGTCCCTTAGCAACAGGTTCCTAGGCCTCTCTTTAGAAGAGCACTCTCACTTCCAAGACTCCATAGCGCCGTTTCTTGGTGACTCCAGCAACTGAGGTGCCTGCAGGGCGGCAGATACTTCAGGTGCTTCTCCTTCTGCTTCAGGCATCTATGCTGTGATTTCTAAGAGCCATCTCCTCCAGACAAGTATTTCCATGTGCCTCAGAGGCCCTGGCTGATTCTCTCCCACTCAAGGTTAGTAAAGGCTCCTCTTTGGAAAACAAAATCCTTGCCAACCAACAAAAGACCAGACGGCCTGCAAAAGGCAAAACCATCCTTCTCAAGGTCCAGGCATACCTGTATTCTGGGTGTCTGCTCGTCTAGTGAGGATTCCTCCTTGTGCAGCCACACCAGGTTCTAGAAACAGTTCATGCAAGGTCCGTGTGGAAAGAGGCACCGTTGAGTGTTTACATTGTGGATGCTGATCTGAACTCAAGTTTTAGAAAGGAAACCTAGAACCCTTTCTCTGGATTGTTCGTGAGACCCTTTACTCAGCAAATCCCCATAGGAATTGCCTAGAAAAAAAGAAAGCAGAGGCCATATTGTGATCTTTGCAAATAAACTTGTTTCACAATGACTCTGGATTTTCTTAGCTAATGAATCCCTTCCACCCTGAGCAGGAAGCACGTCTTTTCTGGGAGCACAGATACGTTCGATCTGGATGTCCATGTTTGCCCTCTAGCAGACAGAAGCTCAGTCCTGTGGGGCTCTCGCTGCCGTACCTTGCTTCTGTGGGGGGGCCTCATGATGTCTGACTGTGGCTCTGTGCTATAAATAGTCCCCTGGTAGATCGAAAGGCTTAATGGGCCTCTTTAAATACCTAACTTATTATAAAGCCCTGGGGAGAATAACATTAACAGGCAGGGAGGAACAAGAATCACGCTCCCCCTGTAGCAGCCCTATTACAGTGTTCTTGGTTGCACTCCTTACGGTGCAGAGTGGGCAGGAATTTTCCTATTTATACACCTTAATGTGCAGAGGGGGCTAGAGCACATGAGAGGGGGTGAGAGACAGCCTGTCTGAGCAAGGAGGAAGCTGAACTCAAAGAGGTGGAGGGAGTGTCCCAGCATTGCTCAGGAGTGTTCTGGCTACTGTCAGGTCAGCAAGAAGGAGCTGCAGCTGGCACACTGCTTTGCATTTAAACATGCTTCGCTGTCTGGCTAACTAGTGAGGAGGCCCTCCCTTTCAGGCAGACCAGGAAGGGTACGATCCTCAATGAGGAAACGTGGGACTCAAAGCAAAGTTACATGGCTGAGAACCCAGACTGTGCGTGCTCACTCGGAGACTCTGAGCCGCTTTGAACATCCCAACTCACGCCGCCCACGCTGACATTCAAAGTTTACTTTTCTATTGTAAAGTTCGGCTAGATGTTTCCTGCAGGCCCACTCGTTCCAGCCGCTCTCGGTGACAAGTCAGGAGGCTCTGCGGCAATTCAGAAATTAGTGAAATTTTATTCCTGGTGGGGGCACTGGATTAAGAGGCTGGGAGAGTGTGAAGCCCGTCAACGTGTAATTGCATGATAAGGCTCTCACGAGGAATTTATTGGCCAAGTTGCTATTTCTATTCCTTCCTAATCTCGTTTAGCACATTCGTTCTGTGCAATCTGTCTTCATAATCTCCTGTAGCAGAATGGCAGCCAATGGAAGCTCGCGTGTTTGGAGAGTACAGGAAATATGCAGACGTGTGATAAACTGATGCTAATTACCCATATTTAGGACAGCAAGTGCAGAAGATCAGGGTTTACAAACAAGCCAGAGCCAATGATGATGGCTTCCTTGTGTGGAATGTATCGGAGGGGACCAGATAAGGGTTTCACGGGCAGCAGGGATTTATTGGTCAAAGGCTGTACCTTCCACTTCCCCACTTTTATAGCAGTAAATTATTTCGGCTAAATTCGCCAGAACATCACTCTTTCATTTGGCGATGTGCCGTGACTTGCTCTTTCTTTGTGTCCATTCAATGCAAATCCTTGTAGTTTCACATCAGCTGATAAGAAACAAATAATTGAAGTTATAGGTAATTCCCTTCACGCCGTGCACATAGGAGGGTCCCTGGAAAAATGAGCCGAGGCGAAGAGCAGGGGCTGAAAGCAAAGCAGCTTCACCTTCAGCCCTCAGACCACTCGGCTATTACCGGCTATTACCGTGAGCTCTCGACATTGGCTCCTGCGCGTGGCATGGCCTGCTTGTTTTGAGGAGACTCACTTCCAGCGTGGCACCGACAAAGCTGATGCTCCTGTCTGGAATCCTGATCAGATGATGATGATGACGATGACAATGACAATGATGACAACCATCAAATAATATCCAAGCGTAGTGTTTCGCCCCTCACCACCTCAGCATGACTTAGTTTGCCATCAGCCCTGTTCCCTGTACAACTTTGGCTCTGAGAACAGACACGGAGGGGTCAGCCTGAGAAGCTGGTGACAGGTGGAGGATGAGGGTGGGGTTCTTAGCACTTCCTCTGACCCCGAGAGAACATTGCACAGTTACCTGCTGCAAACCTAACTGTCTGTTTTAACTTTTGTATATTAACTAAACATACGTAGACCAAGGGCTTGCTTTATTCTTTGAGAACTTGCTAGGGTTTGTGTGCAGCCTCTTCAGTTGGTAGTGGAGACATTCAGTGGTGAAGGGCATTCATTCTCTGCTAAATACATGTGGCAAAATAATGCTCTTGAGATAAAAGGAGCCATGCTCCAGTGTGGGGGAATGATTTACAACACCTAAATAGAAGGGGATTAGGAAGAATGGTTGATCTTGCCACAAATTATTTTTATTCTCAACCATATAGACCACGAATCCTTTCGTGCTCACCTCCATGAGCATGCATGCTTCCTTGGCGTTGCAGCAAGCCTGGGGTGCGTTTCTTTATTTCATACACCACTGTGGAAGGGGGAAAAAGGAATGGCAGGGAGTGGCTGCTGAATCTGAGGGTGCATCAGGCTCTACAGAGGATGAAAACATTCCATGTGTGCATCTTAGAACCCAAAGCAATCGGGGCAAGAGGTTTAATTAACAGAATAATGAGTCTGTAGTCTGTAACATTTTACCAAAAACATTTTTAAACTACGCCCATTGTTCTGAGAAAGGTAACTTGTTATGAATTAACAAGCATGCTAACAGTAGTCTGTAGTTAACACAATATACACGTAGGGCATGGTGTATATTTAGCTGGGCCTGGTGGCATGAGCCTTTCATCTCAGGATTTGGGAGGCAGAGGCAGGAGGACTTCTGTAAGTATGACAACAACTTGATTTATATAGTAAGTTCTAGAACAGCCAGGACTGTATATGGAAACCCTGTTTCAAACAACCACACTCTACTATTGCTGCTACTACTGATCATAATGATAATAACGATAATTTACTCGTTGGGGAAAACAAATATTCCCCCATTAGGAATAGTCAAAGGTGGGGGTGCAGTTCATACTGGGACATACCCTGATTACAGAAAGAATCCATTGCTTAAGTCATTTGATACTTTCACGTTCCCAGAAGCCCATGGATCAGCCCCATGGACACTCCTGTGTCAGAGTGAAGTGAGTTACCTGGGCCAGGGTTGGCTTCTGAGTGGACTTAGATCTGCAGAGCCAATGAGGTGATGTGTATTCCCATCAGCCTTTCTCCCTCGGTTACAGGAAGTTAGTTCACAGGTCTGACTAGTGTCCAGCTTCACCTGTATGCGTCTTGTATGCATTGCTGAGATATCTTCACGACTCCTTGAGACCACTGGTTGTCTGTGAAAATTAGTAACTCTTATTTTCAGAACACGTTAAGTTCAGAAGACATTAACCAATCAAGCTGCATCAGTGGAAGCTGATTTAAAAATTCTTTTTAAGTGAATGATTTCCTTTTAAGTTGGTTTGTGTCCTTGAAGACAGACACAGGAACCATTTTTGACCTTACAGAGTATCCCTGGGTAGACATGAAAAAGCATAAAGAGAGAAAGTTATTAGATTATTATTAGTAGTATGTGTGTATGTATGTAAAGTATGTATGTCCCCTTCAAGTATGTATGTGGGGCTCTGCAGGTATGATAATGTGTGGGTGTGTGTGAGCATGTGTGTGCCCTCACAGGTGTATGTAGGTGAGTTTGTTCACACAGCAGTGGGCAGGTATCTGTGCAGATGTGGGCATGCATGTGCATATGTGTGTCCCTTAAGGTGCATATAGGCATGTGTGTATATGCTACAGGTATGTTTGTATATGCAGTTATGAGCAGGTATGGGCTCATGTGTGTGTACTTGAAGGTGTGTGTAGGTTTGTTTGTATGCAGGTATATATGCACAGTTGTCTGTGCAGGTTTGTGTCCTGACAGGTGTGGCAGGTATATGGAAAGGGGTGTGTGTGCGTGTGCGTTGTTCACTGGTGGGTTTGCGCCCTAGCGGCCTGCAGCAGAGGGCACTTTTGTATTCCTACCTGAGTAAAGCCCAGGAGGACGGGAAAACAGAGAGGTGCAGAGAAGGGCAAACCAGAGGAATAGTCTAGATCAATGTCTTTCTGGCAACCCACTGCTCTCCCTATACCCCTGAAAGTGATCTCAGTGCTTACCCGCTGGGGTGGGGCGGGCACCTGTGACGTTCATACACCGGCTCTGCCCATCCAGAAGCCCACGTTTACTCAGCACAGGATTTTTTTTCTCATCAGCTTGGCTTTCAGGAACCCGGCTTCTTCCTCTTGCTGGATCGTCTTCATACATGCAGAGGAGGCTTCCGTTGCTCATCTTGAATCACAGCCTCGTGCCCGCTGACAGCGTATGTTCCGGGTATCTGAAATAGACGGAACTCTGGTGATTGGCTGAGAACCGGCATCACTGCAGATAACGCACGCGTGCTTCAAGTGTGGAGATACATTCTCAGCTCCGATGACTCCAAACAGCTCCCAAGGGAAACAAACAAACCGAACAGGTCAGACTTTCCTGACGTCATTCACCACGAGACGGAGACTACCACTCCATGTCACTTCCAGCCACATCTCTTCAGGATTTTATGTTTGAAGAAGTAGAAAGGTTCTCACATCTCAGACTGTGTGGCAGTTGGTCCTCGACTCATTCTGCAGCCGCAGGGGCTGACGGGTCACCACAGGTCTCCTCTACAGACACATGAGGCTTGCCCTGGTGTCTACACTTTAGAGGTGGGATAAATACCAGGCTGAGCCGATCATTATCTGCGAGTTGATGTGTTAAATGAGGCCGTTGCTTTAGAGGTTGTAAATGACAAGATTTTTCCTGTTAGAGTAATTTCTGCCTATTTCCTGTTTGATATGTCAGACCCTCATGAAAAAGTCCAAATTTGTCTGCTTGACATACATTAGCACTCCCCCCCAACCCCTCCAAATTCTAGCTTAACTACTGTTTGCCTAGACGTCAGTCTACACCTGTGGGGTTTACCTCTCGAGGCCTCTGAGAGGTCCCCAGCCTCAACTCCAGACAGCACTGGTGTTTCCGCAGCTAAAGTGGGTGATTACTGGCATATTTACTGTAATTGATAAAAATCACAGGGAATGACACTTTTATTACTCACTGACACCAAACCAACACCTACAATAGCTGGCTATGCCTACAGATCTATTAAAAAAAAATACCCTTAAAAAAAATCAGAACTTCTCGCTAGTCCTTAATCCTGTGGGATTATTTGACCTCGTTTTAATATACTGTGACTCTCTGATCTCAGGGAATTTCCTAGACTTTGGACTTGTTTCAGGGGGCATTAAATGAGCATCCAGGAAAGATGCTTAGAGACTGAGGACACAGGAATGTACTAGGCAAGATCTGAGAGGCAGTATGGACGGAGTTCTGGATTTGACCTGAAGTGTTTCTTGATATCCAGTGTGCTTGCTGCCGGGGTGCAGGCCAGTGTCTATAGATCCCTTCTGTCATGGACCACTGAACTAAGCAGCCTAAGCAATAAAACACAGCCTCTGAGGAAAGGAAACACATTTACTTCTCCACAGCATCCATCTCCTCCTCCTCCTCCTTCTCCTCTTCCTCCTCTTCCTCTTCTTCCTCCTCTCTCTCCTCCTCATCTTCCTCCTCCTCCTCTTCCTTCTCCTCCTTCTCCTGTTTCCCCTACTCCTCTTCCTTCTCTTCTTCAGAGGACCTTGCTTACCTGCCCACAGACTCAGGTGAACAATAACTATCTGCACTGGCTAGAGCAGAAAAAGAAGTTGCTATCAGCCATGACGTGGGTCACAAAGAAAGATGTTGAAAACTGGACTTCAGGGGCTGTGGAGGGGGTTGTAGGGGTTAGAGGGGGCTGGAGGGGCTTGGGAAGGGTCTGCAAGGGCTGGGGGGGATCGGCAGGGGCTTGGGAGAGGGTTGTAGGAACAGAGGAATCTCTCATGCTGGGAATCCTGTCACAGGAGGCCTAGAATGCCACCCTGTATGCTCAGTACTGTCCAGCTTGTCAGTCACAGGACCTGGAGGCAGAAGGCTGATGAGTTACCAAACCGTTAAGAGGAGAGGAGGGAGAAGACCAAGGTGCACTCTTTGGGATTTGGGCTTCCACAGCTGAGAGAGAAAATGCAACAGAGACAAGGCAAGACTAGGGCCGCTGGAAAATAACCAGAGATTTGAATGAGAAAGTTAGCTGTTAGGCAAATACGTAGCCAGGTGAGAAAGGCTCCCAGTTACATTCCTGGTAGTGGAATTAGTTCTTGGGAGCTACAAAATGTCAGGTAAGTCGAAGCCATGTAAGGTGTGGTAAGGTATGGTAAGGTATGGAGGAAGCAGGATGGTTTCCATGGCAATGCTTGTCCCTGGCCAGGACTGGGCACTGATGTTGACGTGAAGGGGGCTTTAGAGCCTGACATGTTAGAAGGGGAGGAGACTGCTGAGGGTGGAGTGATGGGGGTCTGGGGAATGGACGTGGCAGTTTGGCCTTGAGTGTTTAGTAGGGTCAGAGTTCACCAGGTGTCTGCCATTGCCTTCACAGACTCCTTGTTCTTCATCTCATCCTCAAGGGCAGTTCTTGCTCACCCTGTGAGCTATATACTGGATTTAAGCCTTGGTTCTGGACCTGGGTGCTTCACAGTTCAACTTCCTCCCACTGTCCTAGTACTGAGGTCCACTGTGAAACCAGGCAGATGGGGATCCACCTTTACCTCAGACAGTAAGGAGGAGGAGGGTGGAGAAGTGACCTATGCTTACACAACCCAGACACCAGACACTTTAAGCTTCTTTTTATCAAAAAGAAGGTAGAGTTCTGAAAACATGCTAACACACAAACAAGCTCACACAGCATCCTAGATACATACATATCCCACGCATGCACTCACTCAGAGAGGCTACTCTCTGCACAGAGGCCCAGCCCAGGAGTTTGTTCTGCACCAGGAAAATGTAAGAACAATCTTGAAGGATCAAGTGTGAGTCTGGGGGATGACTCAGCTGGCAAAGTGCTTGCCATGTAAGAATGAAGACTTAGTTCCATTCCTAGCAGCTCAGAAAAAGCCAGGCCTGGTGGCATCTGTCTCTAATCTTCGTGCTGAGGAAGAAGAGAGGTGGGTTTCTGGGTTTCACTGACAAGCCAGTGTAGCTGACTAAGGAGCTCCAGGTTCAGTGAGAGATCCTGTTTCAAAAACTAAAGTGGAGAGCAACTGAAGAAGGCACAGGGCACTGACCTCTGACCTCCACGTGCACATGTGTGCATAAGCACACAAACACACGCACACGCACACACACACACACACTCAGACACACAGCACACTCACACACATTCACACACACACACACACACACGATTAAACCAATCAGTATTCCTTAAAAACTTGAAACATTCTGTAATGTGATGTCTATCATGTCCAGTACACAATTTATAAATTATTAGATATGTCAAGAAATAAGAAAATATGACTGTGAGATAAATCAGCCAAAAGAATCAGAGTTGATAGGACCAAGGAAGTAAACTAAATCCATCACTGTAAAGTGAGTAAGCCCTTGATGGGGAAAACGAGAGACAGACAGACAGACCATGAAAGCCCATGAAAAGTCAGACCTGTATGATCACAGTCTAAAACAAGCGTCTGTAAAGGCTCTGTCTACAGCATTCTTGTCTGTAACTATAAGACATGTAAGGCCATGCTGTGTGCATTCCAGCCCTTTCCTGCAAGGTAGCCTGCAACTTCCTGAGTGGATTCTGGGATGGCTAATCTTGGCTGTCAACTTGACAGCATCTGGAGTCAACTAAAACAGAAGCTACTGGGTACCCCTGTAAGGGAGTTTTGTTTTGTTTTGTTTTGTTTTGTTTTGTTTTGTTTTGTTTTGTTTTGAGATAGGGACTCTCTAGCTGGCCTGGAAGTCACAGTGCAGATCAGACTGGCCTCAAACTCAGAGATCTGCTTGCCTCTGCCTCCCATGTGTTCTTTCTTATTCAGATTATTTCAAACAGGAAGACCTACCATGAATGTGATAGGCACCTTCTGGTAGCAGACAGGATGTGGAAGGGACTGGAGAGGCCCGAGGCTGCTGGACACTTAGGAAAGCATGCTGCTCTTTGCAGTTGCCTGAGGACCTGGATTCAGCTCTCAGCATCCACTGGGTAGCTCACAATGCCTCTAACTCCAGCTCTTGGGGATCCAGCCTTTATGGGCAGCTACACTCTTGCAAAAACCCCCACATATATATACACATGCTGAAAAATAAAATATATCTTAAAATGAAATTAAAAAAAAAAAAAAAACTAACCAGGAATGGCTTTTTTGCCTGCTGACCTTCATACCCTGCAGCAAGTTCTTCTCACCTGCTGCTTGACATTCCTTCTCTGATATTAGGCTGGAGAGCAGCAACTCTGCAGGAAGCCCTTAGGCCTTCTGCGCCAGATTGGGAGTGCTGGCTTCGTGTTGTGACAGCGCCACTGTTGGACTTCCAGACATCGTCCTGTGAGCCGATCTGACAGATATGTTTTTAACCTATATATTAGTTCTATGGGTTCTGTTTCTTTTCAGAACCCTGACTAACACAGGTCCTGAGGGCACACTGACACCATACTCTCTCCAAGACCTGCTGGCAGACCACCCAGTGAGGCAGCCGCCAATCCCGTGAAGCCACCACATTGAACCCTGATACCCTAAGCTGCACCAATCAATATAAACCGATCGTCTTGGTGAAGCTCCATGGCTTTGAGTCTTAGAATCCATTTTGTAAAAGTCTGACTTTTTCTTTAAAGACGTATTTATTTATTTTATGTATATGAGTACACTGTCGCTGTCTTCAGACACACCAGAAGAGGGCACACAATCTCACTACAGATGGTTGTGAGCCTCCATGTGGTTGCTGGGAATTGAACTCAGGACCTCTGGAAGAGCAGTGAGTGCTCTTAATCACTGAGCCATCTCTTTAGTCCTCCCTACTCCCTGACTTGGTTTTCTTTGTGTATGTTTGTGTGTTGTTTTTGTTTTTGTTTTTTTAATGTTGAAAGATTTGTCTCAACTTCTGGAATCTGCAATGGCTCAGGGGCTCTAGAAGGAAGAGATTGTGCAGGAGGAAGCCAGGTGAGACAGTCTTTTTCTTCACTCTGTTAGTTAACATTTGAGATAAACAGGAGGGCTTCACCTATGCGTAGAGGTCCTTGGAATTTCATGAGCCAGGACTTAGTCAGTTTGTTATACATGCAGAGTGTTGGCACATGCCTGCTTCTCACTCAGGTGACCAGACCTGGGTACCTGCTCCTGGGTAGGCATCAGTATTTCTAGGAGCTGCACGAGTGAGCCTGGCATGCACCTCCCTTGTTGAGAAGCACTGGGGAACACATGCCCTAGCCAAATGCTATTGGAGGGATGGCTACCATGCACTGTGGACACTCAGGGTCTCCTTTTGCAGTCTTGCTGGTACTGAGCTGGTACTATTCCAATACTGACCACTCTGGTTTTTTTAGATATGTGGAAACATTTCTCCCCCATTTTTCTTTATTTTATTGAAAATGAGTTATACCGTCAGATGACCTAAAGTGTCATTTTTGGCTAGGTGTGGTTGATGCATGCCAACACTTAAGAGACAGAGGCAGGCAGATCTCTGTGAGTTCGAAGCCAGACTGGTCTACTAAGTTTCAGGCCAGCCAGGATTACATAGAGAGATCCTGATTAAAACGAAAGAGTCGCATTTGCACGTCAAAACCCTAAACGTGATAGGTATCGTTCGCTGGTACTTGAGAGGAGTGGGTAGCAGGTGTCTGAGGGATGCTAGCTCTGAGCCAGTGGGCCCTGGTAAAGTAATGATGTTGGAACCATGACACCTGATCTCAGCAGAGTGCTTCTGGATGGCAAACCAGTCCTGGTGAGACAGTTCTGGGTCTACAGTCCTCTCATCCTTGTAAATAACACACTGTCGGGGTTTTAGTCACGATCATCAAAGTGAATCGCCCTTGGAGTAACCACAGACCCACTTTTCACATAATAATTTACGCCAGGAGCAGGTTTGTTTCATGGAACTTACTTTTTGCAAATCACACTGGGGCGTTCCCTCGAAAGAGTCTTGCTAACCTTGTTTGATCTCTGACTTCCATGCTGATTTAGCACTTTAATCCTGAGTCCATCTAATCGAATTCTCACTGAACCACTGTGTATCCTGAACCTCAGGCTGAAAACCCTCACGTGGGCAAGCTGGAAATATGTGATCTCCAGAAGGTTTTTCTGATCTGATGTTTAACAGGAATCTGGGGGTTCTTGGTTAAGCTCTTTATCTGATTCTGAAAGCTGGCCACGAGTGCTTCACGTTCCAGCCTGTGTGTTCTTGCTGTGTGAGGAGGTGACACTTTGGGAAGTGCTGCGCCTGTCTGCACATGCCTGTGACACATGCTCCAGGTTCGGTTCAGCAGAGAGCATGAGATTACCCCACCACTGGTTGTCCTTCCATTTACCACCTTTGATTCAAGACAAATCTCTGAGCAGTTGAGCATGGTGACCTTTTGGGATGCACCTGTGGGTTTTAAGGAGAGTGTAGAAATTATACATACATACACATACACATACATATACATCATATACATATACACCATATACATACCATATACATGTACATGTACATACACATACATACATATACACCATATACATATCATATACATGTACATGTACACACACACATATACATATACATCATATACATATACATCATATACATATACACCATATACATACCATATACATGTACATGTACATACACATACATACATATACACCATATACATATCATATACATGTACATGTACATACACACACACATACATATACATCATATACACATACATATATCCCCAGCATGGGGCTTTCTCTATTCAGGTTCTGAACCTTGGACAGTGTCTTGCTATAAAAGACTTCTAAACTGATTGATTCTGATATCTCTCAATCTATTCTTTTTTTGTATGCAGGAACTTTTTGCCTGTTTTTGGCCACAGTTGTTCCTTTTGACTTAATTTGGGGTCTTTTGCTTCAGCATTAACCCTTTTATTAGTGATGGGGAATGATAACTCAACACTAACTGCATAGACCCTGGGAGAATTTCTGCCCTGAGTGCCTCAGAGTGTGACTTATGAGTCACTGAAAACTTTGAGTCATCTTTCCGCGGCAATCCCTTGGCTGCTCCTGCCTGGCTGTAAGGAAGGGCTCATGTCTGTGAATGAATTGCAATGCTTACACGCAGTCCTCAGCCAGCTGTGGACTCTTGTGTCCTCTAGTCATGTGCTGGTATGGAGACCCAGCTACAGCCACCTCTGTATCACTCGGTCACTTGCCTCTCACGGCGGCTGTTGGTGGAGGTGGGGGGTGTGGTTAATAACAACCACAGCAGACCTGAAAACATGTGTGACATTTTCTAAAACAAGAATCTTACCATCCGGGGACGCTATAGTGAATATTTATGGACCGTAGGCTGTCAGTCTAGAAGTAAGACGAGGAAGAGGTGGGGTGGGTATATGCGGATGCTTCTCCGTGCATGGATGACATCTAATGCAGCGGCTCCAAAGATTTCAGGAGAACGGACTTTGCCTCATGACTTAGCCTGGAAGGGCTCACATCTCTTCCCTCTTGAATGGGTTGGTTGGACTGAAGCCCAGTGTGATGTGGCGTGGCAAAGCTCCATGATCGAAATCGCAGAGGTAGAAGAGCTAAAGCTAGCCTGCCTTCTTCACGGGGAACCAAGAATGTAGGAGATAAAGGACAAAGGAAGGACCCTGTGAGAAAGGCAGAATGTCGCTCTAATGCGTCCGGCAATGCGAAGCCTCAGGACAGATTATAAGGCAAAGCAGGAGAACAGAAGCCATCGCGCATGCGCTCTGTACAGCCAGCCGGGAGATGTGGGTATGGCGTGGAAGTTGCTTGCTTTAAAACTTGGAAACTAGGCATACATACCAGCAGAGCACTGTATACATAATAAATAAATAAAACTTGGAAACTGAGCAACGCCTAGCCAAATTCAGTGTTCTGAAAAAAATTATTTCCGTTTTTTATTTTTCATTTTCAGAAACCCCCTAAGATGAGAATTAGGTGATGGAGGAGAGAGGAGGAGAGGGGAGAGAGAAAAAGAAAGGGGGAGGGACCTATGAACAATCCATTTTTGTGGGCCTGAGGAAGGGGAAAGGGTGAGAAGACAAAACTGAAGACAAATGCACAGAATCATAAGAAAAACACTGGTTCTTACAGCTGAGGCCCAAAGGCCCAGATTACAGTATTAGGTTCTGAATTGACGCTCTGAAACCCAGATGGAGAACTGTTAGTCTAGGAGGACCCTCTCCAGGCTGGTGTTAGCTGCTACCCACCTCCAACACAGCAAACTAGGCTGGATGGACAGTGAAGGCTGAGACCACAGACACAGACTAGAGGAAGGAGAAAACAGAAAGCAGTGGTTTAGCCAAGTCCACAGACTGGATTTTGGGTCCCTCGAACCCACCCAGCACCAAGAGTGAAGCAGGCAAGTGCAGAATTCTCTGAAGAAGGAGAACTCATGAAGGAGAAATGACCATAAGTAGATAATATCTGAGTGCTCCTGCATCAAAACATTTAAGTGGTAACCCGGGGGAAAGCTTCCAGGTGTCAGGTAGCCCATACCCGAGGCTCACGCCAGATTTCTTAATGCCTTGCTTTGAAATATTAATGCATATTAACTGTTGCTAGACATTCGCAGAGAAAATACCTCCATATGAAAAATTGCATCTGGAACTAACAAGTGAAGAGGAATCAGAAAAGGTAAAACAGAAAGTGTTTCCTAGAAAATAACTCAGGAAGAAGTTATAAATTCATAAAAACAAAATTCATACAATATTTAAAAGAAAAATATGAACTCAGAGAAAAAGGCCTGGTTATATAAGTCTGATCACCAGATAGAATAGATGTGGAACAGGGGAATGCTATCCACAGGACTGTGTAGTAAAAAGAAACCAGAAGAGAAAGAGAAATATAGGAGAGAAGAAAATTATGAAAATCACAAGATGATACAGAAGTTACCACCCCAATAAGAATTTTACAAAGAGAAAACAGAGAAAAGAGCCTTTAAAGACATCATTTACATAGATTTCTCAGAATCGAAGTGTATGATTTTCAAGACTGAAAAAAAAACACATTACGTTCTCAGCACAATAGATAAGAAAAGTCTTGTGGTCCATACACATGGCTGTGCAGTTAAAAACAACAACAACAACAACAACAACAAATTAAAGAACTAAAAACCTAGAAAGGCTGTAGATTGAACTTAAAATAAAGCCAGAGAAAAAAATATTAGGTCACATGTAAAGGACCAGGAGCCAGCTTAAAGGCATTGCCAACAGACTCCTGGTGGCTGGCAGCTTCTCATCAAGAACCAAGCAGTGTCTGAGCTCCCTGTGTCCACCACCATACCACGTGATAGCACAGGAAAAAGGTAGAGCTGCTTTTCTCTACCTCAAGCCTGAGAGGAAATCGTTCAGTACAAATATGACAAAGGACAGACAGGACTGGTTCCTGGAAACTACAGAAGATCACGAAGAGAAAATAAAAAGAGTCTTTAAATACGTGGGTTAGAAGATCAATATGGTGAAGACATCAATGTCTTCAAACTTCCTCTGCAAATTATAGAAAATCCCAAAGTTGCAGAGAGATTATGTCATGCTCCTTTCTTTTCAGGGATTGACTTGTCTTGTCTTACAAAGGATTGGACTCAGAACCTGGTGCATGCCAGGCAAACATTCTACCACTGACCTGGAAGGAGAAGGTCTTCATAGGTTAGCTAGGTGGGCTCAAACCTTTGCTCCTCCTTCCTCAGCCTCCTGAGCAGCAGGAGACAGAGGAGCATAGCACCATCCCTGTCCAACAGAAGGAACTTCTTTGCTTCTCTTTATTTGAGGGGAAGGCTAAAAATTTTATATGGTAATTCAAAATACATAGAGGAACTAAAAGGCCTTATTTCTGGGAAACAAAACTGGGAAACTTACACTACCTGTCTGTGAGGCATATTGGAAAAACACACCAGGCTGTGCAATGTTGGCACAAAGACCGATCAGTAGATCAGTGTTACTGGGCCATAAACGTAGAACTAGGCACATATGGCCAGTTGATTTGGAGGGAGGGCGCCTTACTTACTTATAGACAGGGTCTTAGTATGAAGCCCTGGCTATCCTTGGTCAAGCATCTACTCTCAAACTCATCTTCTTGCCATAGTTCACAGGCTAGGATTATGGGTATAGCCAACCACATCTAACTATTACAATTGTTTTTTTTTTTTTTTAAGATTTTAATTTTTTATGTATAGGAGTGCTTTGCCTGTATACAAGTCTGTGTACCACATTTGTGTCTGATACCCAAAAGAAGTCATAGAGGAGTACCAGCTCCCATGGAACTGGAGTTACAGATGGTTGTTAGCCGCTCTGTGGGTGCAGAAATCGAACCAGGGTCCTCTGCAAGAACACGAAGTGCTCAACCACTGGGCCATTTCCACCGCCCTTGGTTGAATTGACATTGGACAGATGCTGAGGCAGGAGAAAGGAGAAGATGGTGTCTTCAAAATACCAGATGAGAACAAATAATTCTGTGCAAAAGATAAGACCTTCCCTCACACCATGAGCCACTGCATGAACAGGGACCACATGGTGGTGGTACATGTCCTTTGACAAGATCTCCTTGTGTCCTGACTACTGGAGAGTCCACTTGCTTATGGGATATTGAGAACTCTCAATATGGCTGCTGCAAAGAGACACTGCTTTATTTCAATTGTGTTTATTCTGAGACAGCTCCAGCTGACCTAGAATTCACTGTGGAGAACAGGCTGGCCTAGAACTTATAGTGTAACTCTCCTGCCTCAACTTCTTATGTTCTGGGGTTACAGTTGTCGCATATGCCTTCTATTTATTTATTTATTTATTTATTTATTTATTTATTTATTTTAACTGGATATCTGCTAAATGTATTTGTTTTAGATTTGTTTATTTTCTTTGTTTGATCTTTTCCCTGCAAGTACATCTGTACACAGTGGTACATGTTATGCCGACGGAGGTCAGAAGAGGTAGTTGGAGCCCTGAGAACTGGAGTTACAGGTGCTTGTGAGCCATGATGTGGGTACTGAGAACCAAATCCGGTTACTTTGCAAGAGTAACACGTGGTCTTAGCCACTGAACCATTGCTCCAGCCGCCTATGAGTGAAGTCTAAATGGCTGCATATAATAATTGGCTATTGAATTGGAAAGCAAATTCTGGGGTGAACTTGGGAAAGAAAATTATAGTAACTCGGAATTTGGCATAAGTTTCTTAATTATGATACAAAAAGTTTGGGGTATAAAAGAAATCAGTAAATGAGGTCTTCATCAAAACTTCTCTAAATGTTTCTTCTTCAGAAGACACAACATTTGCTGAACAACTGTGCTGTGTTCAGAATGTATGAGATCTCTAGCCGGGCATGCTTCACACCTTGAGCCTCAACATTTGGGATGTGGAGGAAGACAGATCAAGGCTCTGAGGTCAACCTCAGAGACAGTAGTAGATCTTGTCTCAAAAAGTAAAACAAAGTACCTCTTAAATTTTCATAATATAAAAATAACCCGCAAACATGGTTAAAATATAACAGAGAATTTCCCCCAAGAAGATGTCAGAATGACCTATGAGCATCTGGAAAGAGGGTGTCAGGGTTGGTAGTAATTGGGAAAAAAATCAAACAAATTGAAACCACAGTGGGATAATACTACCTGTTCAATCAGAGAGCTAAGATGGGAAACAAGTGTGGGTGTGGAGGTGGATAAATGGACCCCTCAGGCCTGACAACATCATCACCTAAACTGAACAAATACAGCCAGGGAAAGGATCTGCTCAGTTAGTGCAGTCCTTGACAAGGGCTTGGGGTTGACTCCCAGGACACATAAGAAGTAAATACACTAAAAAATTCCAGCACTGGGAAGTTGGGGATGGAAAGATCAGGAGTTCAAGATCACCTTCAGCTTCATGGGGAGTTTGAAGCAGCCTGAGGTAGACCTTGTCTCAAAAAAATAAAAAAAAGCAATTTAAATTAAACAACCATATCATAGGATATGCCCTCTTACTTCTAGGGGCTAGCAGAAAGATATGAAATATATGTCTTTACATGTACTTATATCCAAATTCATAAAGTAAAACTGAAAACAAGTATTTACCAATTGGTGAGTAAACAGACTGTGGTATATAACGATACAGCAGAATAACAACAAACCAGAGAGAGAGAGAGAGAGAGAGAGAGAGAGAGAGAGAGAGAGAGAGAACCTACTAATACCCACACTATTATGTGGATGAATCTCAAAATTATTATGGTAAGTGAAAGAAATCAGGTAAAAAAGAAGAGAGAGAGAGAGGGAGAGGGAGAGAGAGAGAGAGAGAGAGAGAGAGAGAGAGAGATTATAAAAATTCTGCTGATAGAAACTTCTAGGAATTGCAAAATGTTCTGTAGTGATGAAAGGCAGCATGTTGTTGCTTGTCTGTGGATAGAAGCACTGAGGAGACTGAGGAGAAGAAAAGAACACTTGAGGGTGGTAATTAAATTGTCTTGATTGTGGTCCTGCCATTTTGTTCAACTGTATCAGATTTATACTATATTAATATTTATACTATATTATACAGCTTATTTACAAATCAAGTATCCATAAACAAACTGTATTTAAAAAAAAAAAAGGTAAGGACTGGTCTCAAGTAACACAATAGATGAGAAGACAAACTCTCAAGGGAATATTGTCATACCAATATTTCACTTCAATCCTATACCCAGCTAAAATACCACTCTGGTTTTGCTGTTATTTAGAAGATATCACCTGCCAAAACAAAGGTGAAAAGCAAGGAGACAAAAACTGAGGGATCTAGTGGTTTTGGGGACGTAGCTCATCTGGTAGACAGCTTGCTTAGCACGTGAGATTGGTTCCTTCCCCAGCACCACATAACCCAGATGTGTAGCAGGTGCCTGTCATGAGAGCACTCAGGAAGGAGAGACAATAGGAACAAATGTTCAAGACCATTTTTAGCAGAGAGTTGGAGACCAGTGTGAGATCCACAAGATCAACAAGGGGTCCACCAATCTGAGAGCCACATGGAAGAGAGATGGACCACTGTGTAAGGGCCGTGGTCATGCGGCACCCTCCAACTTGAAGCCAAGTAGACACACAATGGCCCTTGAAGGGCTGGCACCAAGGAGCTGAGCTGAGGGCGCTCCTGCATGTGGCACTGTTTGTTTGCTCAGTAAGTAACAAAAAACTAAGCAGGTGAGCGATCTCACCAAACAAGGCCACGAGTGATGTTAGAGAGAACATAGTCCTGCAAGAAAGGAAATACGATCCTGTTTTACCACAAGCTCAGCCATAAATAGTGCTGTCCATTCAAAACAAGCTCCAAATGTCAATGGAACTAACCAGGGTTCACCTGCTGTGATGGGTGGAGGTGAGGAAGATGAGGAGATAGGGGGTTGGTAGGGGGTGGGAGGTTAGTGGGGGGTGGGAGTGGGGGACCAAAACCAAAACCAAACCAAACCAAAACAGGAAAAGTCTCAGTTGCACAAAGATCTGACTGGGTAATGACTCAAGTGATCAGATCAACACTAATCATTGCCGGCACAGGGTGCAGAAATATGCATATAAAGACGTGGGGGAGATGACCAAAGATTTAAGAAGCAGCTACTAGAAATTGCAGTTTGGGTAGGAGGAGCAAGGAGCTGCTGGGCACCTTGAAAGCCTAGCAGAGCTCTTGGTCTTTTGTACAATTTTCACGTGTATTACATTAATCACAAACACTAGACCCCTTCTGCTCTAAATTCCTTAATGACATGTCCTCTGGCAGATGACCTAACTCCTGGTTTCTTTTGAGGGCCTGGTACAGTTAAGTTAGAGGGTGCACACTTAGCCTGTTGGAAGCCCCGGGGTTCGATCTCAGCTGACTGCTTGAAATTGTGGGAGGATTGGAGAGCTGGCATCTGCTGTGTGGCATTGTCTCTGTACAATGTTCTTCCACAGGAGCAAAGGCAATTTACAGCGGCACGTGTAATTCCACAAAAGAAATTGGATTAAGGATAAGTAAGAAAAAAATGAGGTATGTCTAGCATGGCACCCTGGAATTTTTCAGACTCCTTCCTCTGGGACTGTGCCCCTGAGGGGTGGATTTCACATATGTGCTCACTGGTGCTGCCCTGACACGATGACCCATCTCTCCCCTCCAGCCTTCTGTGACTCCCACCACACAGGCAGCAGATTATTAACTTGGGTGACCCAGGTCAACTGGAGGGCAGCTGCCCAGCTGTGTGAAAGGCTGCTGCCGAGGCCTGAGAGACACTACTCTGTGTGACAGCTTTCAGGACTGTAGCACCTGCTCTGGAGGCGGGGCAGGACCTCAGAATGCACACAACATTTACCAGGAAAGATGGCTCACAGTCAACAGTGAACACCATGCCTTGAATTGTTACCCAGAGATAGCTCAAAGCCCCAACCCAGGACACTTGGTGGCTAGCAAGGTCTTTGCAGACATACAGGTCAGGACATGGTCATCTGGGAGTCCCTTAGCTAGTGACTTCTGTCCTTTAAAGGGGTTTGGTAAAATGTAGTAATCACTCAGTCAGTAAAATGCTTACTATACAAGCATAGGGACCTGGTCTCCAGAACCCACTTAAAAAGACAGGTACACAAGTGCAACCTGGGTACTGGACAGTAACAGGCAGATCTCTGAGGTTCACTGGTCAGCTCTTACAGACTATTTGGTGAGATCCAGGCTGAGGAGAGAACCTGTCTCAGAAACCAAGATAGACAATAACTAAGAGCATCCAGTGTTTACCTCTACATGCAAGTGTGTGCAGACGCACGTGTATCCTCCCCTGCATACAAACATGCATACACTCATACATACACACAGGGAAAAAAAACAGAAAAGAAAGGAAACGGCCTTTAGATGTAGGCATCCACAGGGGCCTTTATACATGGCAAAGATGGCTGCTACAAGCCAAGCAATGCCAAGTCCCAAGGCAGCGCCCAGGGAGTGTAGCCATGCCTTCCCATGTGCCAAAATAAGAACCTATGATGCTCACATCTCCAGCTTAGTCCTCTCCACAGAGCTGTGGAGGATAAGTTTTGTTCTGCAAGGCTCCCTGCATGGCACTCTGTTATGGGAGCCCCAGAGACCAGCCCAGAGGGTGTCTGGCTGCACAGGCAGTTCACGTAATCCTCTGACTTGAAATAGTTCCAGCAGTCTGTGGGCAGTCGGATTCTAATTCCAAATCTGCTTGGGACCTTTGATGTGCTCCTTCCAGGCGGAGGAGAGGTCCCTGAGGACACCATGTCTTCTGGAGAGTATGCCTGTCACTAAAACTCTGCCTTTCTAGTATTTGTCCTTGGTAGTGGCTTCTCTGTCTCTGACTGTGATTCTTCTCTTGCTTCTTGAAACCCTCTCACTTTAAATTCCTTTAACATTCCATGTGTTTCTCAACCAGACTTATAGTCTCTATTTGTTCCTAAGGTCCAGACTCTGTGATAGACACATACAAGGTTTTTGTTTGTTTGTTTGTTTGTTTGTTTGTTTGTTTTTTAAATAACATCTCCTCATTCGTGTGAAATTAGAAGGTAGTGACAGAGCCCAGTGTCAGCTTCATCTGCTCTGATGGGACTCTTCATAGTGAGGCTCTAAACCACCCCATAGATTTTTGCTGGGCATTGGGAGAAGAATCAGGTTGGAGTCAGATTCTACTTTTTTTGCTCAAACATGAGTCTAGCAAACGCTCACCAGACAACAACATCCCCCCACTTAATCCTCCTTAACTTTACTCAACAAAACGAAAGAAGAAAATACAGTCTAAGGTAACCAAAACCTTTTGTGAGAAGTAATTTAATATGTGAGGTTGAAATACCACTTTCAAAGGTAGCATTTTCTCTTACTCGGATACATTTGCTGAACATACAAAGCAAACTATTTGAAAAAAATAAATAAATAAAAATAAAACACTGCTCAGATGCTGGGGTTTCAGGGCTTCAGTGGACTCGTCCACATGGTTTCCTTTCTTTTTGTGTAGGGGATGGGACTCTGGGGCTGACACATGCCAGGCTACAGTCGTACACTAGTCAAGGCCTCTGCTTTTCATGGGCTCCTGTACTGCCGGAGTTGACCATCATGTGGTGCAAACAGCATCTCTGCCACCTGCACACTGCCCACATCTCCAGGATTAGAGACACTGTCACCATCCTGCACCCAAGGACAGAAAGAGCACGTTGGTCCACAAGTGTTTATACTAGAGCCGATGGATGGAATAAGGTAAGACTTAAAGTTGAGAAACTACACGGCTTTCCCGAGGGTCTCTTCATGCAGATAAATGAACATCTGTTGAGGAGACAGTAGACTTCCTGGTGTGCAGACCATTCGGCTCCAAATGTGACAGAAAGCTAATGACACAAGTGCCTGGCGCAAGCACCAGAGTTCACACATTGCTAGTGTTCTGTCATCCCTGATTTAAATCCGGTTACATTAATGAGTAAGATTCCAATGTGAAAACTTTCTTGCTCGTTTAAAGGTAAATAAATAAATAAATAAATAAATAAATAAATACTTTAGTCTTTAAAGTTTACTTCAGCCTTTAAACTGAGAATACTATTAGAAATGTCATCTCAATTTCAAAACAGTGACTATGAAATTTAGATAATAAAGTAAATTATCCACTCTGTAAGGGGAAATTATATAAAATTCTGAAAAACTAATTAAACCAACACTTTATTATTCCAGAACGAATATGTCACCTCTGGCATTTATTTACAGAAAAAATAAAACTGATTTTCAAGCCACAGTTTAAATTAAGCTATGCAACTGCATGAAGACATAACCAACAACTTGTGTTTCTAAATGAATCTGTGATCTGAGGTTTAATGCTGTGGTAAACAGTGCAAAATTTCACACTGTCCACAACTCCCGGGCTAAGAAAAACACCCACCAGGTTTGTTATGCACTTTAGACCAAACAATTTAATATATATTTCTGTTATGATAGGTTGGCAATCATTTTAAAGCAGCATACAAAGATTAAAATAAATATTTTCACTTCACTCTTCAAAGAATAAAAATTCTCTACTGCAGGTGTGTCAGGCCTGTGACCCATGGGTCACATGCATCCCAGGATAGCTGACTACAGCCAGATGCATTTGAAGATAACAAGTTTGGGACACCTGCCTTATTGCTTATATATACTGCTCAGCTGAGCCCTGCCAGGTTGAGGTTGGCACTGAGTTTCCTAGTCTGCTCCACTTTCTCTCAGGGAATCAGCTTTAATACCACAATTGTCTGTCGAAAACTGTCCTAAAGCTGGTTTGTCCACTGCTGTCATTGCCTCCAAGCTCACACTTCGGTTAAGAGCTACCTTCAGCGAGGTACTTGCTTCCCACGACCTCTGAGATGTCCTGAATTGCCAGTTCTCCATAAATAAAAAACGCTGCAGTGTCTCTCTGAGTTCACTGTGGGGGTCCCAAGGGACCTGTAGCTTGGGACCCCTAGGAGTAGAGACCAGAAGTGGAACAGGCAGTGTGCACAGCTGGATCCAGAGAGATGCACTTAGCAGCTTCCCGTGCTCCAGGCTGACACCTCCGCAGCCATGACCCGATTGGTGTTCAGGAGTTTCAGATCCGCAGGGCACACATTCAGACTCACACGACAAGGGCTAATAAACCAGACGCCTGGATCTGTGCGGATCAGCTAATAACCCATCTCCATGGGAATCTCAAAAACATCTAGATACCTCCATGCCAGCGGCCCCCAGGATCCCTGAGTGGCTGGGTGAAATAGCAGTTTAAAGGTTTGCTTCAATGCAGACCATGGCAGCTCATCCCTGCTTCACCTCCTTTCCAGGTGCCTGAAGCCCTCTAGTGCGAAGAGGGGTTCTGCCACAGTCTCTAAAGGAAAACCCATCTTAATTCTGCGTGCCATTACAGAGTTCCCGGGACTCGCCAGGTGCCCACGTATAGCAGGTCACCAGGGGATTCTGAGGCAAAGTGCATGCTCCCCATCACTCAGCTAGTATTGAGACCACAGAGAAACCTCTGAGCCTGGTCTCTGAGTCTGCCATTTGAGGAATGAGGCACACCCCTGCCCAGCCATGAAGCCGTGCTTGCTGTTCTTGTCCTACAGTAGTCACAGGGCCAGAGCCACAGCCAGGAGCTCATAGCACACAGAGAACACAGCAGGTATGCTGTTCCAATGTCCCACTTCTGGACTACAAGTTGGCCTATACTCAGAAGGCCAAAGTACTCCGTGGAAGCAGGCCAACCTTCTCTACGCTGGTCCTGTGATCCCTGCATCCGCCCTGTGAACTCATCTCACATAAACGATTATGCTGTCTCTCAGCGATGTGCACAGAACCCGGCTGTGTTGGAAATTACAACTTCCTAAAATCCCCAAATCAGACATAGCTGCGTTGCTCACAGCATGCGTTTTGTTGACAGGCGCTTAGTGATGTTGGGGTATCTGTCCCCATGTGACCCCTGGTCCCTCAGAGTACATTCATTCGGGAGGAGCTTTACTCACACAGTGTCAAAGGCAGGGACTGTAAGAGTAAGTGTGGGAAGGTGACCCTTAGGGTGCTCACTAAAATAAATCCTAAATAAGTCACCTGGAAATGTTATCATAAATCTCCCCCTAAATACTATTTGAATATCTTCATAACAGTTTTACTTTAAAATGTATGTTATCGACATTGGTATCAAACGTGTAGCCTGTGAACTGATTTTAAGTTTATCTATTTATATTTATATTATTATGTCTTGGTGCAATTGACTAATCTAATTTGACTGTGACTTTAGGCGTTCTTCCATTGTTTAGAATAGCTACTGTATATGATCTATTTACATTAGAATAATAATGTGTCCTCTTATTTTTATGCTATGTGTAATTTTCCTTAGCAAGTAGATCGTGTAATTTATCTAAATTTCATAGTATTTTAAAAATCAACACTACATTTGCACTCTCCCTCCCCCCTCCCCTGCTGAAACATTGAAATAGGTGATTTATTGTTTTAATTGAGCATTTTTAAATTTTAAAATGAAAAAGACTTCCTATTCTCTCTGGCTTCAAATCTAACTCACCTGCCAATCAGATAAGGAGTTCTTCCACAGCCGAGTGGTGGTTGGCGGCTACACTTGTGAATACAGTGAAGGCCAGCCCCCTGTCACCCAAGACAAACCTGTTTGTCTGACAGCACTTTCACGGACACAGGTCTTCCCGTGAGACACTCTGACAGGGCCTGCCCATTTAACAGATGTAGATCTGATATGTGTGAGGAGAGTGATGTGGTCATTGTGTATGTACCTCTGCATATGGCTAGCAGGAATGTTTTGGTGCACACCAGGGTGGTTTAATGCAGATTATTTAGACTCAGTACTGCCTGGTAAAAACAAGGCCTTGGGAAGACTGGCCCCAACAGGCCTTTCACTCACCCATTCCTGAAAATATTCACAAGTGTGTGTGTGTGTGTGTGTGCGTGCGCACGCACACACACACACACACACACACACACACACACACACACACACACGTATCCCTCCCCTCCCTGGTCTGCATAGGCTGCCCTTCAGGAGATCCTGGATGTGTTTGGGGGTGTGGTTGTATAGGCTGAAACAACAAGCCAGGAGTAGGAAACAAAACTGGGCTTCATCACTACCTTCCAGGTACAAGATCCAAAAAAAAAAAAAGCAACTTTCTTCTCCCAGTACGCTGTTTTTCAAAAATCACCAACAGAAGAACTAAATGAGTACTTATTTTACAAACAACAAATTGCTGCTCTGATCTCAATGACCACACACACGCACACACACACACACACTGTCCGAAACAGGATTTCCAAGTGTCTTCCAGGGCCAGCATCCAGCATCTCCCCTACTGTGCCTAAGATAGGGTGGATTCTTGCATTCTCTCTGGTCAGTCTGTCTGGTCAGAGTGCTGAGGTTACGTAAGAGGCCTCCACTCTTGCAAAGTTCCAAGTCTGTGTCTAGTACCACAAGCCCAGCCCAGAGTCACCAGAACAAAGGCTCTGTTTAAAGTTACATCACCACTATCACCAATCACAGTCCAGCACTGTGCAAGTGACCCAAGGAACCTTCCACAAGGCGAGAACCAGGAAGTTACAGGACACATGGTTTCTTGTGCTCTGGAAGGCATTCCCTGTCTTCCTCAGGCCAGGCCAGATGCCTATGGCATTTGCTCTGCTGATTGCCTGCAATATCATCTCACCCAGGAGACAGTGAGCCTTGTCCAGTTGATCTTAAACATATGGGCACCTGGTAACAGGCCAGTCATGACACGGGACATCTGTGGAGCAGGCAGGGAATGTGACAGCTATCTGAGAATTCCTGTGCAGAGGGTGGATCATGGCATTTCTCCCTCTGCCACACCTGGTCAACAGCTCACTGATGTCAGGGGTGTGCTTCTATGCTACCTGACCATTCACGGAGGCCTCCTGTTTGCCAGGTTCTGAAGCCAGGGATCTATAGGGCATGTCCTAAGGAGCCGGATGTTTGGTGGTTTTGGCCTCACTTCTGAACTACAGATCCCAAGTTGAGAAAGAGCTATTTGTCAAGTCCAGAAAGCAGATGAGTTGGTCATTTTCTCTCTTCAGTTCAGTGTGGAAACAAAAGCCTGGGGTCCAGCTCCTTTACCCAGCAAAGAGGCATGAGCCCTCCACTTAGTGACTGTGAAGTTTAGTTTACTAAAGCCTGAATCGGCTCAGTTTGCTCCCTGGTTAAACACAAGTAGCTCAAGCAAGACACCGGTCCTTTTAATTTTTTTTTTTTTTCTAGATGATCCTGATGCTGGCATTTAGATGGCTTTTTTTTTTTTTTTTTTTTTTTTTTTTAAATCTACAGGGAATTCTTGCCTGTGAGTTCTCTGACTCATTCGAAATTGGGGTCAGGTCTTGCACTGTGTGTGTGTGTGTGTGTGTGTGTGTGTGTGTGTGTGCCTCTTTTCACTCAGCGTGTAGACCTGACTGGAGTACCACTGCTGCCAAGTAGCATCCCCTAGTTAGCATTTCCGGGGTGCTGGGAGAGAAAACACTGTCTGGGTGATGGCTCTTGTCAGTTTCCCCATTGTCAGGCCCAATCTTACGTTCCTTCACACTCACAATATTTCCCCACTGGGAACACGCCTGACATTGCAATTTCCCACAACTGCAGCTCTGCAGTGAATGCCTAATTCCCGAAACTGCAAAATCTAACAAAAGCTGATTTTTTCCACTGATTTGACTGGCTGACTATTCCAAGGCTTTGCGTGTGGTGACCTGCTGTTCTCCACAAACAGAGTCTTTAATGTACCCACATGGCTGTTCTGAAGTGGCTGAGGGCAATTAAATCTCACGAGCTGCCCGCAGGGCATTCAGGAAGACTCTAAGGCCAGCATCTCTGCCACAGACAAATTTCCCCTGAAGGTCACTTGGCAGCTGGTTCTGCAGCATTCTGCTCTTCCATTTTGAACTTTGAACTCGGAGCATACTTTCTACCTAAGGGTATGAGGCCACAGGGCTTGTTCACTGTTCGAGGATGCTTCAGTTCACTGAGAGTTTTATCACTTAAAACAAAAACAAAGAAACACTGAAAACTGACTCTGTCTTGTCCCTGCTGGGGGAGTCTGCTCATGTGCAGGTGAGAATTTTAGAAAATTTGCCAATTTTGTGCTTTTTATTTGTCCTACCTTTGTGGGTGTACTACTTCCTTGGGCCTTCATTTATTTTCCATATTTGTCAAATATCACCAGTTAACTGGTATCATCTCAGTAGGAATTCCCAATGGGGCTCTAAGGAAGACAAACCTACTTCCTTCCTTGTCCTCCGGCCTCCCGGCCTCCCTCCACGTCCCAGGTCTCCATCAATGTGAATAAATAGTGGATTCTGCCCTTTGGTGTTTCACTCACCCCGTGTAGAGAACCAGGTCTGGTGACTAAACTGCTTTTATAATGCAGTCCTTTCAGTACCACCTCATCCACAGCTCCAAAAGACACGAAGGGCTGTGCAGAGTCTAAAATGAAGCAGGGGTCACAAAAGGGCCGCTAAGTCCAGCTTCCAAGAACTTGGTCTTACTTTTATTCACTTATCTATTGCTACTCAAGTATGCTGAGTTGCGTTTAACAAAACGGGGCCTCTTGGTCAGAGGCCTGTGTAACTTTCTCTTTAGACTCCAAGCCCGAGGAACAGTATGCAGGCGGACCCTTAGAGTTAGGCAGTGCAGACATTTCCCTGAGAACGAAACCCTTGAAAGGAGCTAGTCACTTCCCAGGCCTAGACCCAGCCTGTGCCCGCTGTTGCCCAGAACCCAGTTCTGCCTGGAGCTGCTGGCCACTCTGTCTTTTCCTTGTCCCTGCTTGCCTGGAGACCCTGCCTCCCCTCCCCCTCTCTGCACCCACTTGTTGCGGTCCCGCCTGGGACCTGCTTGGTTTCCCGACTGATTGTGAAAGGGTTTGGCTTGAGGCTGACCCCAGGTCAGGACTTTTCTCTGCCGTAATCCTGCAGTCTTTAACAAAAACCGATCTTTTCTTAATTCCCCAACGGCCTCTGGGCAAGCGTGGACATGAGTAAGGTGGACGCCAAGCCCTAACTTGCAACCCCCACAAGAATGGACGAGCTGGAAGAGGGCACGGATCGCCCTGAACCTGTGCCTCCGACGGAGCGGCTGGGCTGGAGAGCGTTCGAGTGGGGAGGAGAGGGGCCTAGGAGGCGGGAAGCGGACTGAGCACCAAGACAAAGGGAGGGCCTGGCAGCGTGTGGAGGGGAAAGCCAAGCAAGAGCAGAGGCTGCAGACGGGGGTTGGTGGGGGGGGAAGGCTAGGGGAAGGGAGAGGATGGGAGGACGTGGTGGACAGGAGAGTAGAGAGGGACGTGAGAGCAGAGCCGAGGTACGGGCTTCAGCGGACAGCAGAACCACAGAAGCAAGCACCGGGGACTTGGGACTCAGGAGGCAGCGTAAAGATCCACAGGAGGACGGCCCGCTCCCCGATGGGTCCTGGCCCCAACGCCTGGGACGAAGGATGCTGTCCGCCGCCGCACTGCCCCGTTGGCTCTGGGGGAGGCTGAAGCCGGGTCCTGCGGGACACAGCTGGAGAGGAAGGGTCGGGCAGGAGGAGGGAGGAGGAGGGCTGAGAAGAGAGGGAGAAGTGAGTCTTCCCAGCCTCGAGCTGGGGAGGCAGCCTTGAGTTGCGCCGCAGGAGCCTGGGACAACCCACCCGCCACCCGGCACAGAGAGACTCTGGCATTCTCGCCCCGGGGACCCGCGCTGCGCCTCTCTTCCCTATCCGCCCGCTCTCTCAATCCCGCCAAGTAGTCCCTGAGCCAAGGCCAAGTCTGCTCTCCTCCTGAACTTTCCCAGGACTCTAACCTACGGTTAGATTCCACCGCGGGGCTCCCGGACACCGCTGCGGAAGCTGGGTTGGGGAGAGGGCGTGACCACAAGATCTCAGGGGCCCCGAGCCAGCAGTGCTTAACCCCGGCTGGACAGAGCTTGCTTTCCTGAGTCCCCAGAACGTGAGTGCTGGGGAGAGCTTCTCGAATAAACTGGAATTTTCCGGAGACAGAACTCGGCAGTGCCCAGTCTTTGTCGGGGGAAAATGAAATGCGTGAATCTGAGTGTTATTCTTCTCCCACACGCATGATTTTAATAGACCTATCAGTCACATCCCGACACATCTGCAGATCAGGCGCGCTGCGCCCGCAACTCCTTTAAAAAAATTAATTCGTTTCATCTGCCTACTAGTGGGTTTGAGGGAGGGTGTCAAAGTCTCAGTGGCAACAATAAAAAGGGACCAGTGAGTGACGCTTTTTTTTTTAAGTGAGCAAAGAAAGGGGAAGAGGAGAGAGGGAGGGGGGACAAGGGGGCGAGGGGGGCGACCATCAGGGAAATCACCCTGCTCAATTTACCCGTGAGTTTAGAAGTCACCCAGGCACCCTATACCAAGTTATGCAAACTTTATCCACTCTTCACAAAGACCCTGCCCCATTTAAACAAAATCGCACTAATAGAAAGAAACACGGTCCGTGCTTTGGAAGGAAGTTATCCTGTCATCACGGCCATAAAGAACCTAATTGAACAAAAATGTGCATTGCTCCGTTAGGTACTGAATTTATCCCTGAGTTGGGCTTTAAGTAAGGCCTAGGAGAAAATTCTCTCAACTTATTTAAACTGGAGAGAGCCTGTCCGGATTTGGCCTCGATCTTGAGAGAAGTCATCCCCCCCCCAAGCCCCCACTAACCCTCCTTCTGTATTGTCTTCAAATTAAGTCATTAGAGAATTTCTCCTTGTCTTTCACCTCAGTAGAACCCAAAAGGAAGGTGGCTTGAAGGCCTGGCACAAAGAATTCCTGCTCACTGGGTGGAGCTCCAGTAGGGAACACAAAACTCTGAAGGTCTTGGGGGGGGGGGCGAGGGGGCTGAGCTGTCTGGTACTAACAAGATGACTAACTTTATGTGGGGTGCTTCACTTAAAGTGGGCCATAACTCCTACGGCAGTCAGCCCTGGTTTAGTTGCCCATAGCCAAGGCACACACAGGAGCCCCAGAAGCCCAGGCATAACAGAGGTGAGTGTGGCAACCTTTGATTCCCACTAAAGAAAGACTTGGTAGTGTTGGGGGCCAGTTAGCAAAAGTCCTGGTGTTTTAAGGGGGAAGTGGGTTGGACCCTAAACACTCTCTAGAATTTTCTTGACTTCTATACTGTCTCAGAGTACCCCCCCCCCTTCGCCTTCTTGGGCTCATAGGCAAGCAAAACAGCTCTAGAAACAACAGAGCAAAACCCTAAAGGAAAAACAAAGAAAGGGAAAAAAAGGGGGTTGTTCTTTTATTACCTCATCAGAAAGCAGTGGGCGTCATTCTTGAATCTCTTGCAATCACTTTGAGAAATGAGGGGTTTAAGCAAAATCATAAAAATGACTTTAAAAAAATCACACGTGTCACTTGTAATGTTAGCATTCATACTGAAAGATACTCTCCAATGTAGGTTGAGCTCAGGGCTTAATGACTTGATAGATTAAGTCCACTTTTGAATGGTAGTCCATATTCATTCCAAGAAAAGAAACTGGGAAAAAACGAGGGGGAGGATGCTGAAAATAATATCATTCCTCTTCTGGACTTAGAGAAAATTTCCTTCAAAAATAGAATTTCATTCTAATGTCGTGATTAATTTTAAAACATATTTGCTACAATATAACTTTTAAATGCAATATTTAATGCTGTCAGGTTACTTGAAGACAAAGTTTTACAGGAAACTTTAAATTCCGGGGGGGGGGGGGGGGGACCTGCAATATACCAATAAACACCTAGAAAAAATATAATTAAAAATATTTAAAGCATCAAACAACTTCAAGATCTGGTCAGGGATGATAAACACCGAATTTTGTGTTTGCATTTCCTGGTGACCTGCATCCCGGTTCACACAGGGTGGTGGGTGGATGGAAGAAAAATCGGTAAAATTATGTTGGATTTTTCCCAGAGAGGAAGCAGGTGGGGTTGGGGTAAGACCTGGGTGAGAGATTCTGTGGCGGTGCGGTCTGGGTCAGAATTGCTTTCTCGAACCATAGAAAGATAATTTCACTTACACTTCCAATTACAGAGAAATCAAAGGCACGCTGTCTTGGCGGTGGCTGTTGTCCCTATCCTTGGCCTTGTCTCACCATTGAGCGCTGTCCTTTCTCCTTCCAAGACCAAGCTGCCTCAAAACTGCTACATACAGTACGTGAAGGGCAGAGTCACAGGAAAGAAACGCAAACATATGCCGGGGGCCGCGGCAGTTAAGATGCTAAAGCATTAGGAAACATTTTGTAATTACTTCCCTTCTGTGTACTTCAACTCTACAAAATCATCTGTGGAGTTTAGATTTCTCTTCCCCCACTGAATAAAGCCACGGAAGCGCTGCCCTCTGCTTCGTGGGGCTTCTTTACTCTTGGGCCCTGATGATAATCTCTCCTCCAACAGATTGCCGATTGTATTTTGAACTCATAAAACATGCATATAAAATTAGCACGTTTCAATTTCATAGGGAAACGGGCTTTTCTCTCTTAAAAGTATTGATTCAAATTTGATGCATTTTTGGGGGTATCTCTCTTTGTTTTTTCGTTTTTAGATGAAAGACTTGCAGGCTATGTACATCATCCAACTCCTCGCCCCCCCTCCCGTATCGCAACGCCTAAAATAAAAATGTCACAACGCATTTACAAGAAATAATACAAAACAAAACAAAAAAATTGGAAATGCTCGGATACAGAGTTTTACAAAACCCAGAATATAACTCCACCGTCTGAGAGGGGATTGCGGTATAAATTAACCAACCAACCCAAAAGAGCGGTAACAACTACAAAAAACTTGTAAATGTTTGAATCTGCCTTACTAGATTTATAACAAGTGAGAAGAGTTCGAGGTCCGTCACTCGGCCTCAGGCAGAAGAGCCGGCGGGAAGTATACCCCGGAAAAAGTTACAGAGCCGGCAGTCATACAAAAGTTGGCATCGCCTCGCTTGTTTTTTTCTTTTTTTTCTTTTTTTCTTTTTTTGTCTTTTGTCCTCCCGAGCCGAGAAAACGCTGTGTGCCTCCTCTGCGGACGATAAATACTGTACAAAAGGTCTCGTGAAAACACAAAGTTCGGTCTAAGAGGCCGTTCTGGTGTCAGCGCCTCGGAGTCCCAGGAAAGGTGATGGGGGCAGATGTCACCTGGCGCTCCGCTCTCTGGAGCGGTCTTTTAACCAGAGCGCGGGGACGTCTGTACAAAGTCGGGCTCTGGAGGCGAGGGCGCAGGCCTCACGCTCTTCGTCGCCGGGGCGCCGGCCTTCAGCCGCAGTGTCCCCGGCGTCCCCGCGGCGCTAGATGTGAGTCAGGGGCACCGTGCCGTTGACACCCGCGCCCGCGCCCTGGTAGTGCTGTGGCAGCGAGTGCAGCCGGCTCTGGGCCGCGGCAGCCGCAGCCGCCGCGGGATCGCCACCCTCGCCGGCTGGCAGGTACATGCTGATCATCTCGCGCAGGTCCCCGGGGCACGGCGCCCGCGAGTGAGCCGGGGCCGGCGGACTGCCGCTCGGCTCGGACTTGACCAGAGAACCCAGGGCGCCCAGGGCACCGGACGACGCGGCCGCCGCAGCCGCCGCGGCCGCTACCGCCGAGTTCTGGTGCGCGCCGCCCGCAGCGGCGGCGGCGGCTGCCGCGGCACCGTAAGGGATGCCGCCGTAGCCCGAAGGCGATGCGCTCATGTAGCCCTGAGAGTTGGAGATGGGGCTGTACTGCAGCGCGCCCATGTCGTAGCGGTGCATGGGCTGAGGGTTGTGAGGATGCGCGTGCGGATGGTGCGGGTGCGGGTGCGCCGGGTGCGCGTGCGGGTGCGCGCCGCCCGCGCCTGGGTGCTGCCCGTAGGCCAGCTGTGCCTCCTGCATCATGGCCGCGGCCGCTGCCGCCGCGGCCACCGAGCCGGGGTAGGCGCCGTTAGCCCAGCCGTTGACGTGCGCGTAGCCTCCTCCCGCCGCGCCGCCCGGGCTCTCCAGGCGCTGGCCCACGGCCGCCGCCCCGACGCCCACGCCCACGCCCATGGCCACGGCCGCGCCGCCGCCACCTGCGCCGGCCGCCAGCAGCCCGCCGGCCAGCGAGTACTTGTCCTTCTTGAGCAGGGTCTTGGTCTTGCGGCGCGGCCGGTACTTGTAATCCGGGTGCTCCTTCATGTGCAGCGCGCGCAGTCTCTTGGCCTCGTCGATGAACGGCCGCTTCTCGGCCTCGGACATGACCTTCCACTCGGCCCCCAGGCGCTTGCTGATCTCCGAGTTGTGCATCTTGGGGTTCTCCTGGGCCATCTTGCGCCGCTGTCCGCGGGACCACACCATGAAGGCGTTCATGGGCCGCTTGACCCGATCCTGGTTGGCCTTGGTGCCCCCGCCGCCGCCGCCGCCGCCCCCGCCCCCACCGCCGCCCCCGCCCGCCCCGGCCGGGCCCGAGAGGTTCGTGGGTGCCTGGGCGCCGCCGGGCGAGTGCAGGTCGGTCTCCATCATCATGCTGTACATCTGGGCGGCTAGCGGGTTCACCGGTACCGCAAAGAGAGGGCCTGGAGCATAGACGGCCGGGTGGGGGTGGGTGGGTGGAGAGAGGATCAACCCAGAGAGACTGGGGGTGGGGTGGGGTGGGTGCCTAGCAGAGAGAAGGGGGTTGGGTGGAGGCCACAACAACAACAACAACAACAACAAAAAGAGGCGAAAGCACACGCACTTAGCGCGGGTCCAGCTCGCAGGTGGAAAGTTTCTCCGGGTGCACAAACCACTTGCCAAAGAGGTCGATGGCCAGGATGATTGTCGCCGTCGCCGCTGCCGCAGTCCGGTCGCTCAAGGCTGAGCTGTGCAGACAGGTGCAGTCGTGGCCAAGTTGAGGCTCTACTTTCTGGGTCTGAAGCGGTGCCCCTGGGCCCGACGCGGGGTTCGCTGCCTCCTCTTGGCGGCTCGAAGTCTCCTTCCTCTGCTGGTTTCCTTGGCGGCTTCCAACTCTGGGGCCGCAACTTCTAGCAAGGCGGTGCGCCGCGTGCGCTGGGCATGTGCTGGTCCCAGGTGCCTGGGGGGAGCCAGGCGCTGAGGGGGACTCGGAGGGGGGGTTCGGAGGGGGCGATCGCGGTGCAGCCAGGGAGGGGGTTAGGGACAGCGGTAGGAGTGCCAACGCGAGCAAAGAGTCAGAGAGCCGGGCCGCTGTGCCCAGGACAAGCTGTCCGCTGCCTGCCCGAGGCCGTGCGCTGGGAGCGGAGGCGCACGCGGGGCCGGTGGCGCGGGGGGCCCAGCAGCCATACGCCGGGCCCGGGCTGCCATTAAATGAGCGCGCCGCGGCCAATGGGAGCCGGCGGCGGCGGTGATTTGCATGGCGCGCTGGCGAGTGACGTGGGGAGGGAGTAGATACACTGGGCGCGGGCGGCGGAGCAAGGAGGTGGAGGAGGAGAGGGGGGGAGCAAGGGCAGGAAGGAGGGGGGAAAAGGGGGCGCGGGGGGGCGGGGTCACAGCCACACTGCTTCCTGAGCGCGCGCGCGCGGCGGCGACGGCGGCGAACCCGGAGCTCGCCCCCTTCGCCTCTCCCCGCCCGCGCGCTCCGAATGATTAACGATTGGGTTGAAAACCAAGAGGAAGAAAGATTCGTTGTCGGGGGAGGAGGGGGGAGGGGGGATACAGCCTCGGGTCGTGTTTAAATGCGCTCATTGGAGACCCAGCTCCTCCCCTGTCCCCAGCCAGCCAACTCTGTGCCCGCTGGGAAGGGGGAAAGTTGGAGATAGAGGCCTCACTTTGCACTCAGCTCAGCCGGAGTGCAGAATAACAGCGGTGCGGGGGAGATCCTCCCAGGGGGAGCTTAGGCCCAAAGTACCTCTGCTGGGTTTCAGGCCAAGCGGGGCCGCTCAGCCTCTTCCACCCCAGGCGTTCAGTGCATTCTCAGAGCCTGCAAAGGCCTTTGCAAATTTGGGATCTATAATTCGGATCTCCGTGGCAGGAGGTGCGGCGTTTTTTCTGTAGTGCAGCGCTTCTAGCTCCCTTATTTACTCTGAACTTTCTTGGGGGATGGAGGGTGTCTTTTAATGGAGCGGAGTGTTATAGTCAGGTCTCAATTTATTCTCTATCCTCTTGAATTTCTGCGAAGGTCAAAACCAAGCTCTATCTGGAATCTAGTCACTCCGACAGCCAAAAAAAAGTCAAAAAAGTTTGTTGAAACAGCAAAAGAATACCTACCTAGCCTATGCTTTTTCTGAAGCGATTCTCCTAGAAGCTGTTTGCCAAAGGATTTTGAAAACCGTTTGAACTCGGGGTTGCGGGGGTGGAGTGGGGTGCGGGTGCTGAAACGGAATTGAGAAGTGGTGCTTCCCTGGTAGGGTGACAGGGCCGCCGTTTGTTTGTTTGATTGTTTGTTGTTTCTTCCTATGTTGTGAAAAGGAAAGGCCAGTTCTGGGGATGATCAAGGCATACACAAACGGCTGTAATCCATAAATCTCGGAACAAGTATGATTCCGGGATGTACAAGAGATTTCCAACTCCACCCCAGGCTACTTGGGGTCAGACCACCATGTCCAATAAATAAATAAATAAATAAATAAATAAATAAATAAAAAGATGGAGAGTTAATGTAAAACCTTCTTCCAGAAAGACCCTTAGAGTCTACAAGTTCTTCAGATGTCCTGGGGTGGGGTAGGAAGGGGAGGGGGATAGAGGCTGAGTTTCTACTTCTAAGATGTAGGTGCCTCAGGAGATTGCTGGTGGGTAAAGCAAGCCTAGTCAGATGCCTGCAGATCGCCTCGCCGGTAATCCAGAGGCTCTTCTGATGACGGAGATAACCCGGATATTAGCAAGAATACCGGTGTTTCAGTATGTTGGACGTTGAACATGTGACAGTTCTTTTTCCCCCCTTATTAACAAAAATATCTGAGGCTGTGAATTTCCTGACCCCGTTGCTCCCTTGCTATGATTATTGCAGGGGTTTATTTTTTAATTTTTTTTTTTTTATCTCAGCACAGTGCGGCAGCAAATCCATCCCTTTGCGGATTGAGCTTTCGTTTCAGGCCATTCAGTACTCACTAGTAAACTCATCAAATAATATAGAATTATGCTAGAAAGGAGTCATTGGTTCACATTCTTATAAACACCTAGGTTATGAACTTGGTTTTCAGCTACCTTCTTATTTCAGCCATCAAGTTTATTAAATCTTTTGATTTGTTTCATGAACTACCTACAAATATCAGTTACATTGTAAATGAACAAAAACCGAATAGAACTATTGTTTAAGAATGCCGTAGGACCATTTTCCTTGGGTAACTTAGGAGGCGATGGGTGTGCAGAGAGATCCACTGTGTTAGGGGGAGTCAGCAAGACTGAAATAAAGGAAACATTTACAAATTATAAACTATATTATCCACTTAGCAATTGAAAGATTTCTTTCCCGTGCTTTTCAATTTAGATTTTAAACTAAATAGCCAAAGACCCCCTGAAAACGCTTTGTATAAATCAAGCTTGGCACATTATTTTCCATATCAATGGGGCAATTTATTTTATAAACACCCCGCACTCCAGTGAGCTTTGCAGGAATGCTTTATGCTTTAGGAAACTTGGATAGATGACTTTGAAATGGCCTCATTTCTTCCTACCATAGCTCTGAACATTGTTTCCAAATAGGATGTTACTCTTGTTTTCCAGAACATCTAAATAGTAGGTAAAAGGCATCACATTGCATACTGCCATGCTGGTACTTGTCATTCTGGGAACTACTATTCAGAATCAAGTCCAAGCCGGTGCAAACCCAGGGTGCCCACCTGCAGAAGTATGAAATCAGAGATGCAGGTGTAACCTGTTGCCAAGTGACAGAAGATTGGTGGTTGCAGTCTGTGCCAACTAAGCAGTGGTGGTCATGGTGAGCCAGACTTCCTTGTGCCTTCCATCCTGGTATAGACAGTGAGTCCTGTCAGTGACAACTTCCGGAAGCCTTCCTCCATTTCTCACTCCTATGCTCTCTTCCCCAATGGCTCTTCACACACAAAAAAAGAACAGTCCACAACCAGTTTGATAAACACTCCTGTCTGTTTCCCATCTTCCCCGCACTGGATGGGGCTGCCTTCCAGCCTAATTCTTTCCTAAAAACTGTATTCTTTAGGATTTGAAAACTGTACTGCATCCAAGTTAAAAACAAACAAACAAACAAACAAACAAAACAAAGTTCAGAACCCAAGGCAAAGATTAGTTTCACTGTTGACTGACCAATCTTTGTTTTCTCAGCAACTCAGCAATCTCACCGTGCCACTGCTCAGAAGGCCAAAGACTGACTTTACAAAGTGACTAAGTTTTTTATTCAGCCTATGGTTATAATCCTTCGAAAATTCAAGTCAGCTCACTGCTAGAGGAAATTATCATGTGTGCAGGCATGGGTGCTTGTATATGTAAATGCTCATAGATAAATTATGAAGGCCTGTATATAGGAAATTATGTGTCTAAGCTCTTGCACAAAAGTCTTGACTTTCAAATAAACCAAGTCCTGGGTTTTAAATACTTTCAGCTCGAACCCCTGACATAGAATAATCAATACTTTCACTCCTTTACAAACACCTTTGTGCTCATGAGACAGAGAGGGCCCCTGTGGACAGAAGCCCTTGTCCCTCTTTTTGAAGGCTGGCTGTGATACATCCATACTTGGGGTTTTAGCTCAGTATTAGTCTCTCAGGCTCCGAACAAGTTGGGTACATCGAGGTTCTTAAGGACCATGCAAGACTAGAATTTCATATGGGGTTCAGATTATCTGTCCTGGTGACAATCTCCTGGTCATGCTCAGAAGAGTCTCTAAAGGCTGGTGGGGCACTTGGAGGACAGAGGACACATGGAGGTGCCTCCTGGGAGCTCCCTAGGGCCAAGATTTTCCAGGCTCTGATGTACACTCAGAGGGCTGAGGGAATAGTTGAAGAAAGATCTTTAGCGAACCGGCAGTTTATGGCGGGACCGTGGAAGGAGAAAGAGTTTGGCAGCAGCAGGAGGAAGCGGCAAAGAAAACTCAGGAGAGATAAAGCACTTTGAAAGAGGTTCCTGAGGTCCCCTCGGCCAACGGGAGGCGCAGATTCAGGGCGGAATGGTAGCAGAGCGCATCTGAGAGGGGCGGACCTAGAGGTTGTGATTCCCTGTCCTGGGACCTGCTGCGGGGAGTGGAGGGATACGCACTGGGCCCGAAGTCTCTAGGCCTCCGTATGGACCCTGCTGCGGCGCGGGCCGCGATCGCCGTCTGCTGGCCGACACCACCCTCTCTGTCCTCGCGGAGTCACCTCCGGCTGTCACCTGTGTGGCGGAGGCGCCCCTCGCCCAACTACTGCCACCACAGTCTCACTGGAGGGTTGGCGGCTCGCAGTTCGGTGTTTGCTTTTCAGCGTGCGCCTCTGAACCCAGTCTCTAAGGGGCATCTTTTGTCCTGGGTCGTCTCCAAGTCTTCTCAGTTGGTCTCCTGGGGCCCAGCCTGGGATAACTTGGAGAGGGGGGTCTTCCCAAACACCAAAAGGAGCCAAATTCAAAGCTATGTGGTTAGTTTGTTGTTTCTGGTTTGTTTAAAGAGGGAAAAAAACGGATAAAGGAGGAATATCGGGGGTGGACTCAAAGGAAGAGAATCACTTGCAAATAAGGAAGTTTGGGATCAGTGTCTTTACCAGCATCCCGCAGAACCCATCTCTCCTAAGCCGCTCTCAGCTTGAAAGCAAAAACTCCTCTCCTTTGAGTTTAGAGAGCCGCTTGTAACAGCGCCCGTGGGAAAATAAAGTCCTCTCGTCCAGGCTGTCAGGCGTCGGTTCCAGCCATCCTCGTGGCCAAGGGCACACACAATCCGGAGCTGCGCTATGTGTGCGTGCCTGCCTCCCGGCTCTCTGGGTGGAAGCATTCGGAGAATCTCTGGGAGCTTCGAGTAGGGGCTCACCCTGTGAGCAGTACTCACACATATAATTCAAATTTCACAGCTGACCTGCTCTGAAAACCTCAATCAGCTTCTAATTGAAGGGAAAACAAAATATTGCTTCCCTACAGCAGAGCTAACGATTTAATCATTATATCAGACATTATAGCTTTTAATTAGGCTAATGCTGATACTGTATGGAAAGAGATAATTCAACACAGTTCTTGATGAATTCTGTAATTGGGTTAACGGCGGAGCAGTCGGGGGAGAGACGTCAATATTCAAGCTGCGTCTATAGCCACCAGGTTTATGAATGAAAGAGAGGAGGAAAGCCTGGAACCCAAGGGGGCATCGAGCCCTCTCTCCCTCCGAGCTGCGGGTACTCTGGGAAAGAGGCGACTGAGATGCCAGCGAGGCTGGGCCGCCGCCGGGTGCCAGACCTCGCGGGGTTGGAACCGAGCGCCCGCTTCTGCCGCGAGAAATTTTCTGACAAGAATTTCAGCAGGCCTGCTTTGCGGTACACCTGGGCACCAGATTCCAAATCTATCTACTCGGCCCCAACTCATGCCTGCAGGAGGGTTGAGCCTTCAGCAGCAGCTACGCCTTTGAAAAGGCGAGCGCTGCCGGGGCTCCCACCCATCCCGAGTGCCGGCTGGGCGTCCACAGCGCCCCTGGTACTCACACTCGGCAGAGAGTAGCTCTACCCTCCGCGAGTACCATGGGCGCTGGTGGCACCCGAGACTGTTCGCACTCTGGTGTCCATGCTGATCGAAAAAGGGCAGCTCTAGTGCGTGCCCAGGCTTGTGCCCAATGTCTTGTTCCCCCCGCCCCCCAGCCCTTGGCTGAGCCATTGCTTGGCCTTGGGTGAAAGGGGAAGGTTAACAATTAGAGGGTGTGGGCCCGCTTCCCTTCCTGCAAAAGAACGGGGAAGCGAAGAAAATCCGTTTGCACTTGCCTGCGAAGCAAATTGTGCCAGGGGCACGAGTGACCGACCCCTCCTTTCGCTTCCCATTCTCTCTGCCAAGTAGAGCCTGGGCTAGAGACGCTGTTGGAGGGTCAGCTTGCCATCGGATGGCTCTACCCGGCACCTGACAGATGCAGCATTCTGCTTGGGCTGGAAATTTTATTCCTGTCTTCTTTTGCCTCTAGATTTCTAATACACTCAAAATTTGTTCTCAAGGCCGGGACTCAGAATCTGACCCTGCCGGAGAAGAGGGCTCACAGTGAGCCTCCAGGATTTGAGAAGAGACACAGTACCTCTCTGTAGTGTGGTTGCGCTTTTCAGAAAAGCCACGCACGGAAGCTGCGCTTGCTGCGGTTTTAACCCAGATGTTTTCAGGGTGAGGTTTTTATGTACTTTAAAATTTTCTGCCACCGTTCTTAAATTTTTCTCTTAGTCTTTGGTTTAACTACATCAGCACAATATTCTCCTTCAAGATAAATATACTGTATTGTGATTCATCCGTGTCTTATTTTGTCAGCAATTACTGCAAAATTAAATGGGTCACCGTGAAAGTTTCATTTACTCAACCCCCCGTAATTAACAGTTTGAATACACCTTTTTTACATTGTGCAAAAGTTGTAATTTTCCAATGCATCTTGTGTCTTCCTGATAAAGAATGCTGGTTAAGTTAGATGTGATGATACAGAATCAGCGCTCTCCTCCCAGGGGAAGGGGGGGGAGGGCTGGGCTTTCCCCTAAGACCAAAGAAAGCGTGTGCACAAGATCAAACTTCTCTGAACAGTTGAGCTGCACAAATGCTCAAATCAAATTTGCAGAGGCTAAACGTGGGAGAATACAAAGTATCCGATTAAGGGACATTCCCAAAGAAACCTTTAACAGCAAGACTCTTTGGGCTAAGCAGACAAGCCTGGAGGGCAAGGTAGGCTGGGACATACCAGAGGTGGCAATGGTAACCTTTCCATTCTGCCTGAAAAAATGTTTCAGTTCTGTACCATGACCCTTCAGGCCCAAGGGTGTCCATGACCAGGGATGTGTGCAAGAAGCCACATTTGGAGTATGCACAGCCCTCTCACGTTCTCATTCATTTAGCCCCCAAATAGAAAAGGCATCGCTCACGAGAGGAGACGAGTCATGAGGAATTTCTATATGAAGAGGAATAAAGTGAAACTAGAGATGCTTTTCCCCCCTTACAGGCCATCCCAGTTATTGCAAATTAGATTAGCTACACAGGCTGCAATATAAACATGGCAGGAGGTTCACGCCAGTGAAAACCCATCCACTCCAATCTTGCCTTTCATCGGAGCAGCGCACACAAATCACATCTTGTCCTTTAATACACTTTTCAATGAGATTAAAACATCACTCTGACACAATTTCAAGCCCTTTCAGTCATGTGCCTTGCTTTACTTCAGAAAGTAGCTAACGGGAAAAGTAGGTCTGAGAATATCTCCAGGCTGTGGGAAGGGCTTTACTGCTCTATGAGGGGCTAATGGAGGACCCCTTGGCCCCATCTGAATGCCATTCATCTTCCCCTTGCAAAGATACAAAGCAGCTGGTCCAGCAGCAGCAATCAGATTTCCCTGGGGAGAGAGGCCTGTGCACAGGAGCCTTTGGGAGCAGCACACTATGGACAGGAGGGTTGAGAAGGATCATAGCCACCTTCCAGGGCTCAGATGCCCTTCAGGACATTTTTGGGAAGAGGTCCAGAGAAAGGGGGCAGAGAGGAGAGGAGAAGAGAGGAGAGAAGACTAGAGGGACACACAGAGAAAGACACACACAGAGACACACATGTGGAGAGAGACAGAGATAGAGATGGAGATAAAGATAGATGATAGATAGATAAATATGACGTGTAGGGTTTCCTGTAGCCTTTGAGTACTAACTTAGGAGTGAAGGTAAAAAGAGGTATTTTTTTCTATAATATAGGCTAAGGGCTCCAGTCATCACCCCTTACTGCTCCCCAGAAATGCCTCAGAGTCGGGCTACTTCTGGGTCAGACACTGACTCTGAATTTCAGAAGGACAAAGAATCCTAGCAGGCAGCAGGAGAGGGGTGTTGGAACCCCATCTGTTTGGTCTTCCAGATATCTAAAATTGTGGGTAAAACTCAGAATGCCCAGGTATATCTTTTTCTGGAAGGCAAACTGGACACAGCTCATCCCACCTCCCCTGGGATTCAGGTCAGCCACGTGGAGTATCTAGGCCAACTGCAGGGTTGGCTCACTGCTGGGAGGAGTGGGTGAGGCAGGAAACCCTGGTAGACCACCTGAGGGTTTCTCCAGAGAGACCACTTCCCTCCACCCCAGTCCCCTTTCCAGCCTCTTCCTCAGTCTTTAACTCCCAGGCTCAATCACTTTTGTAGGGCTCAATAGGAAGCCACTTGGTGGCTTTCTGTTCAACTTCACTGAGCACCCAAACATCTCCTGGGGGAGTCCTTGTTCAGGTAGTGCCACACGGGCTGCCTTGTTCTGCCCCAAAACTCCTAGGTGAGGAAACCTGGCAGAGTCCAGGAGAGGGGCAACTCTCTTTCCTCTTTCCTGAGAATACTGAACTTAACCATAGTCGGTCTCTCACAGTCAGGCCCAGCTCTACTGGGCCTGTGGCCACCGAGGATGTTTGTGGCCAGTGAGGGTGTTTCCTAGCAGCGACATCTATCCGCCAAGCTAATGTCAAGCCTGAGATAAGACTGTGTGCCAAGCCGGACTCTTCTCTCCAGCTCCAGCGGGAGGGAAAAGCCTCAGTCCAAGACACAGAGGAGGCAGTGCTCCTGGGGTTCCTCTGAACCTACTAGGGTGCGATGAATGCAGCTCCCTTCCAACCTTAGATTTTCACAAAGGCGCATCCAGAAAGCCCGGCCCCTTCGCACTGCAGGAAATCAATGGCAGAAAGCGGGCTTTTAATGGGTTAATTGACTGGAGGCCTCTATCGCCTCCAAACACCTGTTCCCTGCCAGTGGAGGCGGCCTGTCTGGTCCCTGCCTAGGTCGATGCTACTGTGGTGTCTGTCCGCCTTGCTCATTGACTCCTGGCCACGCCGAAAATCCATTTCACCTCTGAAAGTTGCTGACTACTTCCGTCTGCCTGCTACTCGAACCAGGTAAAAGAGGCGGCAGATGAGGGTGGTCAACGGTGGCCTAGAGACTTCTGAGTGTGCACAGCAAATTTAACCAAAAAACCCGAATGGTGCGCTTGACGAGGGAGAACGCCACCACCTAGGCTGGGCCTCTATGCCAGGGTCACCACTACCTAGGGCGGGCCTTCAGGCGTGCAGTACTCAGGATCCGACTCCGGGAGTCCTCCACTCGCCGGCGTGCGACCTCCGTCGAGCTAGTGCGGCTGCTGGGCAGGCACCCGGTCCAAAAGGCACGCTGCGTGTCGAGGGCTCCCGGCTGATTGAATTTTTTTTTTTTTTGGTAGCAGAATTAATACAGTCAAGTCTGTCGGTCAGTCAAAGTTAAATTGATTCTTTGCCCAAAACACCTCTCACTAAGTGGCACACGCTTCAACATGTTAATTTTGGAAGGTAATTTCAACCCGTGGGTTTAGTTCTTGACGACGACGCCTCGAGTGGTGGCGAAGAGCCCGCAGCCTGGCCCGGGTAGGGCCGGGGGAGGGGCGGAGGCAGGTGACCTGAAAGGGTACCGCCACTCACTAAATCTTGCCCTCCATAGCCACAGGCTCGACCTCCCTTCATCTCCGTCTTTAAGGGCGGCCCACCTAGACATGGCGTTGGCCCGTTGGGCGGTGGCCAATCCAAAAGGCTGAGGACCCGGGGAGGAGTGAACTTACAGATAAGAAAATGACCAATGGACCCGCAAGACCGCTCGCGAAGGTCACCCTCTTACCGGACCGCTCTCCATAGAGACCAGAAGGTTGCGAGCACCCTGCACATCCTCCCGGGAAAGTACCGAGGGAGACCCGCACCCATCCTCGCGCCCTCTCCCGCCACTGATCCCTGCTCGGCCGGTGAAGCCCCCACGCGAGTTCGAGACACACTTACAGTTAGTTCTTCCTGCAGCCACGCCGGGTCCGCAGCGCTTGGCCGGCCTGCACCTTCGCAGCCCTGTCTGGTTGCCAGCCGCGTGGGACCTGGGCTCCCCGCAGGCCGAGCGCACGCGCTGAAGCCCGCGGACCCCGGCCCGGCCAGGCTCCTAAGCGGCGACGGCGCCCGCGCCACGCGCACGCACACTCACACGCGCACCCCCGCTCGCACACTCGCTCGCACAAGCTCCTTGCTCCTCGCTCGGCACACACACACACTCGCAGACGCACACACTGCAGGCGAGAGAGACAAGAAAATGAAATTTATTATTGATAGAAAAGACTCGCAAGACAATTTCAGGTTATTGTTTCTCTCTGGAAAAGGGGGATCCCGCCACATAATGAAGCGCCTTTTGTGTGGCACTGAACAATACCAAACAAGTATTCTAATAAATAGCCGCGTTTTTGTTCCTGCTCTGCAGTGAATAGAAGGGAGCCGTTGCCTCGCGAGCAGCTGGGACGCCGAGCCGAGCGGGGAGGTGGAGCCGCCGCTCGCCCTCCTCTAACCGCTCCCCAGCCGGGTCCCCGCCGCTCCCCATTCGCCGGCACCCACCGCCCCTCCCGCTGGCCCGACCGCAGAGGTTCGGGACCCTGGGATCCTAGGGATCCTTCCCCCTCCCCCAGAGGCGATCGCACCCTCCCCATCCCTGACATCAGTCACTTGTGGCATCCCACGGGCGGCGACTTTCACCTGGAGCGGCTTTCCGGCTTTCCCTACCTCTTGCAGGGGGGACGCCCCCGCCCGCACTCCTGAGTTAGCGCGGTCATTGCGCGGGATCTGAGCGGAGTGCCCCCTCCGCCCCCACTGCGTCCTCGCAGTGGGTTTTGTCGGCTCTGCTCACGGCTGGAGCTTTGTTGTCTCGCCGAGGGGACACCTTGGACGTGGGCGCCGCGCCAGGCCTCCCCCGGAGCAGCGAGGGCAGGTTTCCCTCCCCCAACTCCTACGATGCGCTCCTCAACCCCACCCCCCTCCAGTGCTCCCTCTACCAAGGGCAGCAACCGAACGAAAGACAGTGTTTAAGGATTAATGTGTGAACACAAAGCTCTCCAGGTTAAAAAAAAGAGAAGAAGGAAAAGAAAGAAAAGGAAAGAAAAGATACGAAAAGAAAAGAAAAAAAAAGAAAGAGAAAAAGAAAAGAAAAAGTCGCCCAGACAGGGGTCTGTCCGGGTGCATTCAGCGAGAGGGAGCGGGGCGGGGCTCTCGGGGCAGTAGCCACTGCGTGGCCGCCAGCCGATCTGCAGCGGGGGGACTCTCCCAACAATCTGTAATTCTCTCCTTTGGTGGGTCCCTTTCCCTGGCCTCTGCTGCAAGGCTGGAGCTGTCCACCAGCCCACCTCAAAGCAGAACGCGCGGCCCCGGGAACAGCGCAGGAGAGAACCTCTGAGAAGGAGCCCGGCTGCAACCGCTCAAGTCTGGCTTTCAGTTTCTCTTCGCTTTCCGGGCTCCCTCTCCTCTTTGGTCCCAAACTATAGGAAGGTGTCAGCACTTTGGACTGGAGACCTAAACCCTTTGCGACACCTAGGAAATGTTCCAAAACAAACTTTCTTTTTCTTTTCTTTTCTTTTCTTTTCTTTTCTTTTCTTTTCTTTTCATTCCTTAAAGGGATGATAACACCCAAAGGATTTACAATTCACCCTCAACCTAAGGAAAGACGTTCACTATTTTTTTAAATGTACAAACACAGCACACGTGACAGTACCAAACCTTTGCTCACCCGGTCTGGGTGCTGGCGGTGTGTACTTATCTGGAGCTCTCTCCTGGACAAACGTATGCGCCCCTCCCCCCGCAGCTGCAGGTTTTCAGCAGATCCGTGTCTGGCTCTAACCTCAGAGATAAAACCCCACATGACTTTCCCTTCATGGATCTTAATCTAGGCAAGCACTTTGTCATTTGCAAATTATTTCTTAATCAGACTGAGCGATTTCGCTGTGCAATACGGGATTTAGTGTGCTGGGAATAGCCAGGGCTGACGAGTTGTTTCTAGGAATACTTTCCTTAGTTACAAAGCTTCTCCCCAAAAGACACGTTGGTCTGACAGAGAGGAAGAATAAAACAGGTGGAAGTCCTTGGTGACTCATTTTTGGGTTTTTGTTTATTTGTTTGTTTTTGTTTTATTTTCCAACGGACTTCCGGGAAACCGCATTCCCTTGGCGTTTTAAATAATTTAGCTCAGTTATTTCAAATGTCCGCAACACCAAGAAGAGGGAATTTGGCCTTGGGTGTTCCCCCCCCCCACACCCCCCGGTTTTGTGCAGGAATCTAGGGGCAGGAAATGAGGAGAGTTTGGAGTTGGAGTCGTTCCAGAAGACACCGGGAAGCGCTTTCCTTTTGTATGGAAAATGGAAACATTTTGGAATCCAGATTTAAAACTTTGACTTATATTTTACATGTTAAATCACTGAAAGATTGGGTACAACAGTGTATAAAGACTCAGAACCTGCAAATATTTGAATGGTTTTTGTGAGCGGAGCAGCTGCCAGTCAGCTGGCTTTGACAGGCTGTCACAGTTTTGTCATTTAATAGTGGGTGTTAGCCTAAGTGCAAAACACTCTGGCAAACAGATGTCAAACCCGTATCAATGGGGGTTGTGAAGTGGAGTTTAACCCGCATCACGGGGAGCTCGTGTGCACGCGGGTCCTCAGTGTAGGAGGCACAGGATTCTACAAGTCAAAGCCTGGCTCTAGGCGCTGGACACACAACCTTGGGAGTCTGTTCAAGCTAGGACGCTCTCTGGTACCTGGTACAAGCAGGGGAGAAGCTCGGGCCAACCAGTTTTGCAGGTCGTGGGGGTGGGCGGATGTTACGCCTCTCTCGACTTCTCTATGCACTCCCCAGCTCTGGTAGAACGCGACTGCTCTTTGCTCATCCGGGCATTGCACAGAGTTTGACGGCCACTTGCTTTCCTTGGCCCCTTCGCTACAGCAAGCCTTTCTCGACTTTAGGAGACAAACTGAGCCCGCAAAAACCTCAAAAGGTCTGTGGTTGAGGCAGACCGTACCCTAAGCCTGTGTTCAGGTCAGAGTCAAGGAGGCCCGGAGCCTAGTGCAGAGTAGCTGCCTTAGGGTTTTGTTTTTCCTCTCCAGAGTTGGGAGTCTGACACAGACCTGGCTTCGCCACGTGCTATGGAAAGAGTGAGGGGCCAAAAGACGCTAGGTTCTGGATTCAAGGTTAAAAAGAACATCTTTGTTCAGATTTCCAGAGGCTGGCCTTCCCATCCAGGCACACAAGCAGTGTCTTCCTCTGAAGATCTGAACAGCCAGTCAGACTCAAGGGCCGGTGGTTTTAAGTGGGGTTATGTTTTAAAAAAAAAAAAAAAGCAGCTAAAGGGGACCGGTGGCTTTTGTATTTGTCCACTGGGGACTTCACTGGATGAGGGTGTCTACTCTCTCCTCTCCATCAGGAGAGGACTGCTGAGCAGGAAGAACTTCAGTCATAGGGCTTTGCTGTTCCTGAAATATCTGTCTGAATCTGTCATTTTCTGGTGAAGTCTAGCAGGCACCCCAATACCAGCCACCTTGGCAAGCATTGTCCTTTTCTTTGTCTCCTTGTCCTGTCAGCTCCTCTTCCTCCTCTTCCTCTTCTTCCTCCTCTCCCTCTTCCTCTTCCTCCTCTCCCTCCTCCTCTTCCTTCTCTTCCTCCTCCTCTTCCTTTTCCTCTCCCTCCTCCTCTTCCTTCTCTTCCTCTTCTTCCTTCCATCCCCCTCCTCCTCTCCCTCCTTCTCTTCCTCCTTCCCTTCTTCTTCTTCTTTGAATTTATACATGAACTTAGAAGGTAGGAATAAAAATTTCAGATTGTATCACAAAGTGTGGCCTTAGAAGATTTAGGAAGATCTCATGGCTTCCCTCCAGAAAATTGGTCTTTCTGCTGCAGTGCCCCATGTGGGAAGTGTCCTGGCCTTCCAGCCAGTGTCTATGCTGTAACAGTAATCAGTGCTCTGTCACCGCAACCTTCTGACTCTTGGGTCAGCTTGAGACCTATTCTTTCTTGTGCTGGATGAAGGGCACACAGTTGACACAGACCTTCATGGCTCCTTATGGTCTCTCTAAGGGATTGAAGTAAAAACAAGACTCACTCCCACCCCTCTCCCAAACATACAGAATGATTACAGTGGCCAATGTACCAAGCATTTCTTTGCCATTGACTTTAATGACATTTTAATTGGGGGAAAAAGCAGCAGGGCTTCTGTGTGTAGTCCTAGCTGTCCTAGAACTTCTTATGTAAACCAGGCTGACCTCAAACTCAGAGGTCTGCCTGCCTCTGCCACCTAAGTGCTAAGATCAAAGATATGCACCATCACATCAGGCTGATCTATAAGATTTTAAAGGACAGTTTCCATAGGTCTGCAGGATTAATTAATTCTGAATATATCCATGATACATATTTTCATCTTCTGCCTGAGTTCTTAATCACAAATTTCCCATAGTGCATTGCTTTCCCGGAAGGAGACATTAAAACAGGACAGAGGTCCCCTTCAGCAGGCATTCCTGATTAGTGCCAGCTCTGCAAAGAACATATGAGCCTGCCACAGAGCAACACTGGACAGGAGCAGGTCTTCATTAGATACACTACTTGTTCGTGAAGGATGCAAGACTTCAGGAGGAGTGGGCAGTAACTCCTGATCAATGTCCCCATGTGCAGAGAAGACATTGGTAAGAACTACAGGGTTCCAGGTTAAACTGTGGGGTTCAGGCCCATCAAATCCTGGAGGGTTAGCACCTTAAAGCCAGAGGCTTGAAGGCTGCAGATGACTCAGGAAAGATGAAGGAAGTCATCCTTGAAGATGGCCTGGACTACTTCAGCGTGCCTGTGTGCCTCTCCCTCTCCCTCTCCCTCTCCC
>JANHMN010000015.1:6905285-6928269 GCA_030674055.1 Rhabdomys pumilio | reverse complement strand
TCTTTCTTTCTTTCTTTCTTTCTTTCTTTCTTTCTTTCTTTCTTTCTTTCTTTCTTTCTTTCTGAGACAGGGTAGCCCTGGTTGTCCTAGGACTCACGCTGTAGACCAGGCTGGCAAATTTCTTCCTGTCTCTACCTCTTAAGTGCTGGAATGAAAGGCCTGTGTCATCATCCCTGCCTCAGCTACTTTCTGTTATTTTTTTTATAGCTCTAAACTGTTGTGACTTTAGTAAGCTGGAGTCATAAACGCATCATCTTTCTGCAAAAAAAAATGATTATTTGGTTATTGATTGACAATGAATAAGGACCCAGCCATTCATTAAAAAGCTAAAAATATAGTAACAAGAGATTGGCCCTCTTTCCAAATAGCTGGTGTCTGGTTCAGTTAAGGGAGAGGTGATGCTTGCATGCACCTTACACTCATATCTTCTCTTGCATGTTCAGGAGACCACTCGCCCATCACAGAGGAGGTATGGATGCAGAATTTGTTCAGAGGAGACAGACAGGAAAAGGGCTACAGTGACAGCTGCAAGTGGCTCACATGTGTTGTTGTGAGAACAGAGGCTGTGGTCAAAGGAAGACCAAGGGTTAACATGCAAGCCCGAGGGGAGGAATTGAAGGGCTTATTGGTTGGGTAAGAGCTGACCAAGCTAGACAGATGAGAGGAGAGACAAGGTTCTGGGCTGTAGTGATGTAGTGATGTAGGCTGGCTATTCCCTAACCCTGTCCCTACTGATGGCACTATTTTTATCTGTATATGCTTACTTCTAATGTAGCTAATTGGATAGGACACATTGTGAGGTGGCCTTCTAACAGGAAGCTTTGACCTAACAGGTTACCACAGACCACCCTATGGATAAGGAGCTAAATACGAGGTAGACAACAAATCCAGCCATAGAGTAACGCCTGGCCATGGTAAAGGTAACAACAGACCACACGAACAGAACAACGAAGAGATCATCATATAATTAACGGCACTTGAGATACCTCCAATGATGGTGGCCAGTGACTAAGTCAGCAGAGCTTCAGTATCAGAGCTGAGTCAGAGATGGGCAGAGGAAGGTTTCAATCACCCCTAACTGTGTGTGACATACAGAATCCGGAATGATCATCTCCCTGGTCGGGTTAGCGGGACATGCATAGACTATGTGCCCCTCTTTCCCCATTGCTCAGCCCATGAGAGCCTAGAGAATTAGACAATCTCAATGGAGGTTTCCCCAGCCTCTGTTCAGTTTTACTGTAAAACATCCAGACAAAGGAAATACAACAGCTTTCCTTCCCTGGAAATTCCTCCCAATTCTTCGGAGTTTTGAGGTTTTTTTTTTTTTCCTTTGGCTTTTTGTTTGTTTTTCTTTTTATCCAGTATTTAATTCCTCACAATTCCTTAAATTTCTACTTTTCTTTAAATTCTTTATAAAGCTTTTAATAGTATGCTCCTGTTTTGCATACTTCCATGAGAATTCATATTATTTTTCTGGTATGAGGCCATGTGCTGGCTGGTTCTGTGTGTCAACTTGAGACACGGTGGAGTTATCACAGAGAAAGGAGCCTCCCTTGAGGAAATGTCTCCATGAGATCCAGCTGTAAGGCATTTTCTCAATTAGTGATCAAGGGTGGGAGAGCCCATTGTGGGTGGTGCCATCCCTAGGCTGATAGTCCTATATCAGCCTTTTCTATAAGAAAGCAAGCTGAGCAAGGCAGAGGAAGCAAGACAGTAAGTAACATCCCTCCATGGCCTCTGTATCAGCTCCTGCTTCCTGACCTGCTTGAGTTCCAGTCCTGACTTCCTTTGGTGATGAACAGCAATGTGGAAGTGTACACTGAATAAACCCTTTCCTCCCCAACTTGCTTCTTGGTCATGATGTTTTGTGCAGGAATAGAAATCCTGACTAAGATAAGCCATGAGCCTAGAGACGTTTTCATAGGTTAATTTCTGATGACTAAGACTTATCTGGTGTCTTAGGTCCTTGTTTCACACACAACTGGGCAGTAAAACTCAGAACACCTGTATCAGTACCAAGAAACTTGGTTCTCAATAAAGACTCCAGTGAGAATCACTTATGCTAAATACTTCTTCTGATAGATGTGCTTGGGAGGGCTATAGACCTCTCTCCAGCTTTTAGTTTTCACCCAATGGGGTTAGACTTGTACCGGATGGTTTCAACGGTGAACCACATTTACTTAGGTCAGTGAGAGAAGTTTCCTTCCGAGGGGGCACTGGGCCCTTGCATGATGAAACGCAATCTATTCTATGGGATGACTGATGTAAATCTGAAGCTTCCTGGGCTGGGTTCCAAAGACAGGATTTGTATCGCAGATTCCAAGGGGATATTGTCCTTTTACTGCCCTTCAGTGGGGCTGAGGGGGTCACCTTGTGGGTGTGGCAAGTTTTCTCCTGAAGATGAAGCTGGGAAAGACTTATTGCTGGCTTGGGTATGGGCCTCACCTCAGAGTCACACACTCAGCCAAATGGGCCAAATACAAAGACCACAGAGCAGTGCAGCCATTTTAAAAAGCTTCATATTAACCACGCGTGGCAGCCTAGGGGTGAGCGATGTGTGGTGGTACACTCGGGCTCATTCTGGGTGTGGGTGGGGGGTGGAAGTTCATTAAGTCATCCTCCAAGCAGTCCCCAAACCTCTGCCAAGCTGCAAATATGCAGCGAACACTGTGATTATAATGGCAGGCTCTCTGTGGCCATGTTGCGGGAAGTAAACCTGACCCAAGGAAGGTCAAAGGGATGGCAGAAAGACCAGACAAGGGCCTCTGAGATTGTTCCAGTGAGAGGTGGAGAGCAGGTTACATGGATGACTGGACTGCAGGACAAGGAAGAGGAGGAAGTGGTAGGTCTGTTGAGGGGTCTGATGCAGGGAGGAGAGAGAGAGAGGGGGGAGGGGGAGAGATATCTCAAGCTCACAATGGCGGGGACATTTGCTGGGAGCAGTTATTCTGTAGGAAGACTGTGAGGAAGAAGGGAACTCTGTCGGCTGTGGTGTCCTCTCCACTATGCCCACGTGTGGATTTGGGGGATAACCCAGTATGTGCCACAGGGCAATGTGCAGGCCCAGTGGCTTCCCTGCTGGTCTGTGCCACACGTGCATCCGTGTGGAATCTAGCCACAGGGCAGAGTAAATACTGAAGGAATTTCTTACTGTTGTTTAAGAAGACAACATGATTTTTCTCTCGCCTTTCCTCTCCTCTGTAACTCCATGTTATTCCCCCAAATAGACAGAGGATCATTCAAGGTTGGCTCTCAAAGCACTTTCTAAGATGGCAGAGTGCTCTGTGAATAGCTGTCCATTGCTGAGGCCACATGGGTTTATTTGATTTAAATTCAAAAAGCAATGCAGAGCTGGCACACTGGTGTGGGTGCCCAAGGTTGGTATGATGGCTTTTTTAAAAAAAATCATATATATTTTTAATTAATTATTTGAAAGTGTCATACAGTGTTGTTTGCTTATACTCAATCCCCATTGCCCCTCCTGCAATTCCTCCCGGATCCACTCCCTTCTTCACATTCCACACTCCCCCATTTCATGTCCTCTCTTTTTCAGATGAGACCATCTCTCAGCTGCTGTCCTGGTCCTCTGGGTCTTATAAAATGTCCACTACCTCCTTCCACAATGTTCTCTGAGCTTTAGGTATGGGGTTTATGTCATAAACGTACTAACTGGAGATAGGCCTCCCATGGTCCCTGCTCTTTTGACCATTGTTTTTATGCAATGATTTCTGTCTGTTTCAACAAGAAGCTTGTTTGATAAGGAGTTGAAGCTATACTTATTTGTAGATAGAAGGGTAAGTGTTTATTGAGAATGCAGTTAGAGGCTGTGTTGGTTTAGGACAGGGGCATGATACTCATATTTACAGTGAATTCCTTAGCAAGAGAATCCAGTGTGTGCCTCCCCCAGAGCAGTGCCCGAGTGTCTCCTCTTTCTCAGCAGAAATGACTGAAATGAATGGTTAAGAGATTGTCTTAGTAGGTAGCATGGTGGATCTCAGGGGAGGAATACTCTGCCTGAGGCCATGGTTCAGATTCAATCCCAAGCACCCCTCCACACAAACACATGAATTAAGAGACCTAGGATATAGCAAGATTAGTAGGCCGTTTCTTCTAAGCTGATTATTTACAGGCACAAAACAGTATTTCCTGAATTCTCCATATGTTCTTTATTGAACACCCCAGTCTGTGCTTATCATTCAGACTGTGAAGATGGTGCTGTGACACCATTAGAGGCAGATGCTCATGGAGTCATTGTTTGATGGGAAAAGCCCACACTGGCCAATGGTAAGGCTATCTGTCAGTCAGAAGAGGAGGCTGCTTTCAGAGAAACTGTGGGTTAGCGGGGTGGTGGGGAAGTTAGTTAGGTAGGGTTGTTAGCTATGAGGGATGGGACAGAGAGGCTCATGTCTGATGGAGATGATGGATGATGGATATCAGCTCAATCTGTGAAGTCTGTCACACAGCTGAGGAGATGCCAGGAGCTACTGTCATGGTGTGGACAGATTCTATCTGTGGATGTGAACTGTCCAAGCATCGGCAAAGCAGGTAAACATTACAGGAAGGGAAGCTGGAGAAAGAGAGAGAGGTACTTATAGTCAGGAAGTGAGGACAGCCCACAGATGAGATGGAGCTGTGGAGAACGTGAGCTGAGGGGCTGGAGAAGCCCAGTGTGAGTGGGTTTCAGGATGGAGGGATGATCAGGTTGTCAGGTGAGCCTGACTGAAGAAGGCCATCTGATGCCACAGCTGGAGTAAGAGCAAGCTGATCTCAGGTGATGTGAAGGTGAGCCTTCCTGACCTCCAACACCTGGGAACAGCACAGCTGCCCTGGGGCCCCACCCTTCACTCTTCTGAGAGGTTGGTTCAACAAGCCTTTGAGCAGCAACCCTGCCTGAGTCCCAAAGCCCTGCTGTACACAGATACCTAGGCAGGCTCTAGTCTCAGGAGGAAAATCAACCCACTTCTCAGGAAGGTACAGAGCCCCCAGCCCACCATGACCACTAACATGTTGTAGCTTTTCCTTTGAGATGATCTGTGTATGTAGCTTTCCCTCTGGTCTTGTTAGACAGTTCCATCTCCCACTGTTAATTTCCATTCTCTCAGCCATGCCTGTGAGTGAGGATGGGTCTTTGAGAGGCAGGCCACATTCTCCCTACTAACATAATCCAGCATGAGTTGGGGATAACTAAGAATCCTCCATACCCAGGGAGTAATTAAAGACAAAGCCGAGTGTAGCCCTCTACAGAAGCTGTCAATTGATTTTGGCTCGTGTGACCTGGCAACGTTGGCATTTTACTTGAGCCTTGACATCATTTGAAACTCTGTGGGTATGACAATATGTCAGATTGTCTCCTCAAGAACAAAGGCTTTGCTGAGAAGGATAGATATCTACTGCACGTGATAAAATATTTTTCTTAGAGGGGTGTATGTGTGAATGTGTGTAAGTCTGTAGTTTGGATCCTCAAACACCCAGAAAGGATGGGGACCAGATGGAAACACACACTACAGGAAATAGACTGAGATTCTGTGCATGACACAGGGCATACTCATCCAGACCCTCTCTCAAGGCATGCTCATCTCTCGTGGCTCTGTCAGGTCTCACCTGAGACATCACTAGCCCCAGGATCCGGAGGGGAACCTTGCCCTCCTGTATGTCTTAGGAGGTCAGTGACTTAAGGAGATTTTACCCTTGAAGATGATCTCCAAGCAACATGAAGTTTGCATCAAGCACCCTGGCACCTGATGCCCTGTGACAGCATGGTCACCTGTGCTCACGCCTACATAGACATCTTCGAGTTCTGTTCCAGGGTCTTGAGGACTCCGTATGGTAGGGGTCCAGAACATGCCTCAGAGACACAGCGCGGCTAAGGGCATGTAGAACAAGTTTGAAGGATGTCTGAAGGATGTGCTTGGGTAGGTTTCATAGAGATGGGCACCTTTTCTCCACAGCCACCTGTGCCACACACTAGGTCTGCATCCAGGCACTCCATGTCTCCCCTCCACACATATCTCCCTCTTCACTGTCTATCTCTCATAAAAACAAACCCAAACCAAAACTCTCCTTATACATTGGCAACACCATATCTTTGTGACTTTGAAAGAGATTTGAGCTCCGTGCTGTGTGTGTGGTATCTTCTGTGGTCAGAGCTTAATCAGGGGATGGGAGAAAGCAGCTAGGTCATTAACACATTAGATGTGTGACTTTCGGGGATAGCACGAGACACTGGGATTAGTTCTCTCTGGGATGCCCTTCCAGGAATGTTCCATGTGTAAGGAGGCACTGACTGGCACCTGCTGAGACCCGAGGCCTCAGGCTTCATCTACTGTCTGGGCTGGGCCCTGTCTGCTGTCTTCCAGGCTATGTGTGCTGACCATTTGAGTCCCATGTGTTCTTGGTTCCTTTGATCTATTCCAGAAACTGCTTGTGTCTTGGCCTGCTTGACTCTAGAGGTCACAGGCCTTCTCCCTGGCTCTGAGTCAGTCTGTGTTACCTGGAGTCCTGCTCACTGTGTGGTCATCTGAGGAATAGACTTCTGGGGCCAGCCTGGGTAGCAGAGCCATACTACTGGGCATTGGGCAATGGTGGAATTAGTGCAGGTATAGTCAATTAGGTGAGAAGGTTAGTCCACATCCCACTACGAGAATTATGTCTTGTAATGGACACCACACACACACACCACACAGTAAGCCTCATGCAAAGTCTTGGACAGTCTGTGCCTCTTCAGAATTTTCTTTTCCTGAGATGGCTGCTTCTCTAGAATGTAGTCATCTTTCCATCCATACCCCTCTACCTAGGATACCAAATAGGGAGACACCCCCCGCCCCATAACACACCAGCTCAGAGCCCTTCATTCCTCAGAGGTGTGTGGGAGACAAGTAACTTTATGGTGAAGGAATGGGGACGTGACATGGCCATGGAGACTGACAGAGCCATGTCTCTCCACAGAGGAACCTCTTCAGGTCCTTTCCTAAATTTGGATTCCATATTAGCCCTAAACCTCTGTGACTTCTGGGAACCCTGGGTGATGAGCTGGCTTCCTGCCTGATGCCTGTTACACTGTTCCATTCTCAGGTGCCCAGTCCTGTGCTGGCATCAGAAGGGTGATGGCACTGGAGCACAGTGTAGTGATCAAAATGAAGACACGAGTGCCTTAGGAGGCCGGAGCCTCAGGGTTCATGTCCCCGCCAATGATGCTGTTGGGTCTAGAGTTCTTCCTGGAGCTGCTGGCCATTCACTGACTATTGGCTCTGATGCCTCCCCCGCTGCCTTATCCTCTCAGAACCTCTTCCATTGTATTTCTGAAGACTCTCAGTCAGAGTAAAATAAGAGCTCCTGTGTCCATTGTACTGCCCCTCTTAGCTGTGGCTGGAGCTGGCTCTCCAGGATCTGAGGGGAACACTGTGGCTGAAGATACCTTCAGAGAGGGAGACAGGGCCCAACTCGCTTACCCAGGAGCCTACAGTGAGAACAGGAGGGAGTCACCACACAGATGTCTGAACCTCTGCACCCGTCCATCTCCCTGGGCGTGTGAGCCAGCACAGTAAACGTCTCTACCGACATGATACATGCCTATCTTAGATAGTCTGTTTTCGTACTGTATACATGCCTATCTTATATAGATAGTCTGTTTTCGCACTGTGTTATTTTGAAAAACTGTAGCCTTCCAGAAAATCCAAACAAATTATGAAATCAACACTTGATATTCAACAACTGGTAACACTTTCCCATACTTACATTCTTTCCTGATAAACCTGCACCTGTGTGAGGTACGTGTGTATATCTGTGTGTCCATGTGTTATCTGTATGCATGCATGTTATTTGTGTGTATGTGTATTTGTGTGTGCACATTATTCATGTGCACATGTGTTACTAATGTATGCACATGCTATCCATGTTATCTGTGTGTACAAATGGCATCTGGGTACACACGTATCTGTGTGTACTCATGTTATCTGTATGCACAGTCATGCTGTCTATGTGCACAAGTGTGTATTATCTGTATGCAATCTGTGTGTATGTATGTTATTTGTGTGTACAGTACGTGTTATCTATGTGCATGTGAGTGTTACTGGTGAGCACATGTGTTATCTATGTGCACATGTATTAGTTAAGCATGTTCGGCTGTCCTTCGTTACCACCTCTGCCAGATCTCTTCAGTGTAAACTACATATGCACAACCCTGACACCCTCTTGTGCTGTTCAGGAACAACACATTCTCCCCGTAGCCACAGGGCCCTAGGACAGGCTCCCAGTTCTACAGTTACGTGTAAATATCCCCTTAGCCCAGAAATTTTCTTGTAGGTTTCCAGATCAAAAGAGAGGAGGAACCATATGGCATGGACTTGACAGGCATTCAGCTTCCTAGAAACACTGCAGCCAATAGTCACACACAGTTCCACAGCCAATGGTCAGCTATGCACAGCTCCGCAGCTGATGGTCATTCACATCTCTGCGATGGTCACGCACAGCTCACCATCATTCTGATCTTGCTTATTTATTTATTTATTTATTTATTTATTTATTTATGTTTTCATAATTTTGTGTTCCTTGATGTACTCACGACAGGTGTGTGTTAAAATAAAAATGTCTCATAAATCTGAGCAACATATCGAAACATAAGGAAGAAAAGGCCCCAGCCATCATAGCAAAAAGCATAAAGCTGTGTGAGACTGGTGTAGAATGTCTGTAGAGGGCCATGTGCTAAGGGTATGGTCCTGAGGACATGTAACTAGGGAGCTCTGTGGACCCTGAGGAGGTGGGGCTGCGGGGAGGCTCTAGGATCACTGGGGGCATGCCACTGAGGGATGTGACTCTATATCCTCTGCTCTAGGTTCCTGCCACTATGTGTGTCTTGTCACAGGCTTGCATCGATGGCATCAAACTGAGTCCTTATATCTCGTTCTTCTCAAGAGCTTGCTTGGGGGTTCCAGCAGGGGAACACAGCTGTTGTCTACCCCTGAAGCATGGTCCTCCTCCATCATGGAAGGCCATCATCCTCTTCCACAGAGCACAGAGCTTTAAGAGGGACTCGGTGTGGAGCAGTGAGGGAAGGAGGAAGGGAGCATGGAGACAGTTCATCCAAATCAACTCTGGCAATCATTGTGGTAAGAGAGGTCACAGTCAACATTTTAACATACCTCCTTAATAATCACCATGGCCAGGATGCCCACAGCGTCATCATCAACAGCTTTGCCAGTTCTTTCTAGTTGTTCATGTTTCACAGTTAGTCACACACACACACACACACACACACACACACACACACACACACACACATACACATACTCGGTTACAGACACACATTCATATCCACTCCTCACACCACACTACACACATACGTACACATACCAAGCATTCACACACACATTCACATCCATGCACACTCATTCCCTCATATTCACACACATACTACACACATTCACAGTCCACACATTCTACACATACACATTACACACCCACACTACACACACAACATATACACTCACATTCATGCACACACTAAAAACACACATTCACACGCCCTACGTACACATTCACATTCATATACAACACACACTACACATAGATACATTCACACATACACTATACACACACACACACACACACACACACACACACACACACACACCACACACACACACTTTAAGACAAATGAAAATGGACATGGAAAAGCCTATGGGATGAGCAAAAGCTGCTGCAGGAGGGACATTTGCAGGAATCAGTGCCTGTGTTCAAAGAGAAGATTAGCAGATAGCTCAGAAAACACTAAGCTAGAAAAGAAAAAACACATAAACCCAACATCCACAGGAGAAAGGACAGCAAAACTCAGAACAGAAAGCAAGTGGGAAATTCATACAAAAAAATCAATAAAGACAGGAGTTGATCCTTTGAAAAAGGAAACAAAACCAACACCCCAAACCAGACTGAGAGAAAAGAGGGGAGATTCTAATGAAGTCAGAAATGAAAGTTGGAGACACTTTGACAGATGCCTCAGGATGAAGCGATCCTAAAGAACCATTAGCAACAATTACAGGCCAGCAAATCAGATAACCCGGAGGAAATGGGTAAATTCCTAAAGAAAGAGCTTCCAGGGACAGACATGGGAAGGACCAGGATGCCTAAAAAGACCAGCGACAGATTGAAGTGTTGACTAAAAGCCCAAGAAAGAAAAGCCTGGGGCCACAGGGTCCTTGCAAGCATTTACAGAAACACTCCAACCAGCATGGTTCCTATGTGCAGTGCTAGGGAAGGGCCCAGGACTTGGTGCATGCCAGGCATGCGCTGTGCTTCACCCCCAGGCCACTGATGACTCTGAAAGACTCGGAAGACAGTACAAGAGGGAACACATCCACACACATTTCACAAGGCTGGCACTATGTTGGCCTCCGAGTCAGGGATATATATCACCAGCAACGGAAGTCAGAGCTGGGGAGATGGCTCAGTTGGTAAAGGACCTGCTGGGCAAGCCCCAGGACCTGGGGTCGATCCCCAGAACACACATAAACTGCCACAGCAGATGGTGCACATTTGTAATCTCAGTGCTAAGCTGATCCCTGGGGCTAGTTGGCCAGCCAACCTAGACTAATTGGTGAGCTCCAGGCCGATGAAAGATCCTGTCTCAAAGGAGTTGGATAACATTCCTGAAGAATGACACTTGAGGCTGTCTCTGATCTTCACATACATTCATACACATATGTACCTCCACACACATGCACTCCATACAAACACATACACACATACACATATGCATTACACGAATAAAAAGAAGTCATAGATCAACGCCTCTGAGGGACACAGATGCAAGCATCCCCAGTGTGGCATTAGTGAACTGAACTCAGCAGCACAGGAAAGATCGTTCATCATCTCCAAGTGAGGTTCTCAGGCATGCAAGGCAGATTCAACATGCCAATCAAATGGTGGTCACATTAACACAGGGAGGACCAGACATACCTGGTGCGGTTTGATATCCTTCCCTGAAGAAGTCTTAGGAGAGCAGTATAGCAGGAACAGTCTTTTGCATAACAGGACACTTAGGAAAATGCCACAGAGGACTTGATAACCAACTGGGAAGAAACAGAAAGCTTTCACACTAAGCCCACCATGAGCAGGGATAACCACCCTACTGTACTTCCGCCAACGCAACACTGGGAGCTTTCAGAAGAACAAACAAACAAGAAAAAAAAGTCCTAGTCAGAAAGAAAGATGCCATTTACCTCTATTTGAAGATGACATGCCTCTATCTGCAAAACCCTCAGAGATTCTATACATATACATAACTAATAGACAGGTTCATCAAAGTCACAGCATGCAAGGCCGATACAGGAAAGTCAGTGGGATTCCTCTAATGACTTGGCTGAGAAGAAAACAAATTCACCCCACATATAACACACACACACACACAAAATACCCGGGGATAATCTTAATAAGGAAGCCAGAGGTTTGCATATTGAAAACTATAGAACTGATGGAAGAAAATGAAAAATGATCCACAGACAAGTGGAAACCCACCCTGTGCTTGAGTCAGAACTAGGGTGACAATGTCTATATTACTCAAAGTGACTCACAGGTTTGTAGAAATCCCTGTCAGAGTTACAATGGTATTCTTCACTGGAATGAATATATGTGAAATACAAGAAAAAAAAAAACCCTAAAATTTGCACAGACCTCTAAAAGAATCTCACAGCAGAAGCAATCCGAAAGGAAACCAATTTAAATGCATGACACATACTGATCTAAAACCATAGAGAGCTGTTGTCGCCACAGCAGCAAGATAGGACAGAGGCACAGAAATAGATCTAAACACATGGGGTCAATAATATTCAACAAGGGCTACATCACACAAAACATGGTGTCCTAGATAGCTACAGCTGTCAACCTGACACAGCCAAGGGTCTATTGAAGGAGTTGCAACTTGGGGGATTGCCTACATCAAGTTGTCTTGTGGTGATACCTGTGAGGAACAGTCTTGATAAATGATTGACGTAGGAATGTCCACCCCACCATGACCAGCACCATCCCTGGATGAACCTGAGTAGAGAACCAGGGAGCAAGGCAGGAAACAGCACTCCTCCTGGGCCTCTGTTTCAGTTCCTGTTTCTAGGTTCCTGCCTTGAGTTCCTGTCCTGACTTCTGTCCATGATGAGCAGTAACCTAAAAAGTGAAATAAATAAACTCTTTTCTCCTCGAGTTTCTTTTGGTCATGGAAAAGCAAACTTGGACACACAGTGAGAAAGGATCGAACAGGTCATGCTGGGGACAGGGGAAACCCACATGGAGAACATGACACTGAACCTTTATTTTATACCACAAACAAAAATTAGCTTAAAGTGAGTAGGAGGCCACAGTGTAGAATACAAACCCATACAAGTTACAAGTCCCAGAGGACGACTCAAGAACAGATTGTGTTGGCTTCTGTTGCTAAAGGTCACAGTCTACCGCGTCCAGACAGCTCTTGTGAGCTTGGCTCAAGATGGAGGACTTCCCTTTTCTTAGTGGGGCTTCTTCTTCTTCTCTGCCTGATCTGGGGAGCTCGACCTCCATGTCTTCTACACGAGGAATGTCATATAACCTTGGTGAGATTACAGGTTTGGCATTCTTTCTCTCAATAAGAACCTGTCCAGCAAGCATCTGGAGTTCCTGGAATGCCTCTCCATGGAATGAGACATTCTTTGGTACTGTAAGCTCTAGCCAATGATACTTACACACCATGGAGACTCCTATCTTCTTACCCAAAACTATACAGCCCTTAATTCACCCCCAATAAAATTGAGCTGCCACTCTGGAGCTGATCCTGGAAGTCTGCTGTTTTGGTCATACTCATGGGCCTCTGAATGTTGTTCTTTGACTCCGCCTCCTTTGTCCTTGTGAGCCGGTGGTCAACAGCTCCAGGGGAGAAGGGAAGACCATAATATGCTTTGGTCTTGGTGATTCGAGTTTAGTCCTGCTGGAAGTTTAAGCCACAAGGCAACAATAAACTGAGGGGACTGGTTGTGTGTGTGTGTGTGTGTGTGTGTGTGTGTATGTGTGTGTGTGTGTGCGCGCGCACGCACGCTAATTTTTGTGTGTGGTGTAAAATAACGATTCAGTCAAATTAAAATTTGCCACAAAGAAACAGTAAAACAGAAAGACAACACACAGAATGGGAAAAATACATATATCTGACCAGAGAGTTAGTAGCTAAAATTTATAAAGAACATTTATAACAAAGCATGAAAAATCAGTGACTTTAAAATGGACAAAAAGACTTGAGCACGTGTTTCTCCAAAAGGACAAAAATGATCAAGATATAAATGAAAGGGGCTCATATCATTATTTTGCTATTCCTGCTATTGTGATAAAATGGCATCTCAAAAACAACTTAAAGGGCATCATAAAAGCAACTTAATAGTTCAAGGCACAGTTCCTCAGTGTAGCAGTCAAGGCAACAGGGGCTTGAAGCAGAAGAACAAACAATGTACACTAGTGTCCAACTCCTTTTCTTCATTTTATAAAGCCTAGGGAATGGTCCTGCCCACAGTGGATGGTCTTCCCACCTTAATTAAACCACATGCAAGATAATCCCCCACAGGCATGCCCCTCTCTCATCTCCCAAGTCATCCTAGAGTCTGCCATTTTGACAATTAACATCACCCAACACAATATGTCCAGTTACCCTGGTTTGCTTCTACAGAAGCATTGAAGGAAAAGGCTCAGAGCAGCTGCCTTGACTGAAAACTCTCCCCTGTTTTGGTGGGCAGTTGCTTTTCTCTCCTGGCTTTCTTTTGACTGATCCTCATTGAACACCTCATTTGGATAAATGCATCCAGCCAATCAGAGCCATCCTGAATAGTCTATACAAAACCACCAATTTGGCTCTCTGCCAGCTCACAGCTTTGCTCAGGGCCTGGCTCCCAGACGCTCTTTTGGGGAGAAAGTCTCATTAGAGAGGAAAGAGGAGAAAGAACTCTGCTCCTTGTTTCGAGAGTGGGCAGAAATAGACTCCTCTGGGAGCACAAAGCTGCAGCCTCCTGTTTGGGGCCCGGAAGGCCTGCTGAGGACACAGAGATTTAACATTGGCCATCGGCCTCTCTCCATTGGCAGTCTGCCTCCATTGAGAATTTCAGCTTTCTGGTCTTAAGTGTTATTTCCATACAGTAACTGAAAGGCTCCTTCATTTGTTCACTCTTTGCTGTCTGCCCTTAAGATGAATAGGAATATGTTATCGATAGTCACCATTGGGAAAGTGAGACAGGATACAGGAAGATATAAACTCCTATGATTGTGTTGGTGGGAATATGACTGGGCACTGCCATTATGAAATAGAAAAATGTAGAGGTTCCCAAAGAAATGGCAGATGAATAATTGCATAACAACTAGATATAGGGGGACTAGCCCTCTGTCTCTAAGGAGTCAGCATTTCAACTGCAGCCCTGCTTACAAGTGCTCCCTGGAGAAGCGACTTTGGTGTCCTTCAGCAAGTGAAGAATAAGGATGTTTTGGCACCACACATGGTGGAGTACTACTCAATGTTAAAAAATGACAAAGGGCAGCGATGTCTCTTGTGACAACACGGACAACCCAAGAGGACATTATAGGCTGTAAAATAAGGCAGGCACAGAGAGAAAAATACTACCCATTCTTACTCACATAGGGAGGAGAGGAGCAGAGGGAGCAGGGGCAGAGTTGGGTGGGAAATAAGGAGTCTAGGTCATGTGACATACAGCTAGCTGCACTGGTCAAAGGCTGGAGGACTCACTCGAGTCACAGAGAGTCACAAGAGCACAATGCATTAGACAACAACAGATTCTGACACCCACAGGACAGGGGCGTGCCCTCAGCATTAAACAAGCAGTAAAGAACAGCCTCTTCCAGGCTCGGTCAAGGATACCAGACTATCTCTCAAGGAAGGGCTTGGACACTGGTACTTTATTTGCACATAGGTCTGCACTTGATATAATTTCCAAGCTTCCTTCTTCTCTAAGAGCCTTAAAAAACCTTTTAGTTTTTCTTTTGGTGCACAAAGGAACAGAACCACAGGTACTGGATCTAAGAGTGTCTTATTGATAGGGTGACTGTTTGGGAAGAAGAGGGTAAACACTCAAGCTTCGTGTGTGTGTGTGTGTGTGTGTGTGTGTGTGTGTGTGTGTGTGTGTATGCGAGTGTGCACACGTGCGTGAGTGTGTGTGTGTGTGAAGTTCCACACAACACTACCATGTTGGAGGCTCAGCAGGCAGTGGTCTTTAAACTGCTGGGTTACTGGCCCTTCCTCTACATTATCTGTCTTGTCCATGTGTGATCTTTTCCAAGATTGAGGGAAACAATAGCCCTTGGCAGCTGGAAGGGCTTCCCTGTAACCACAGATCTCCTTCGTTGACCCAGAGCTCAGTCCTTTCAGAGACTAGGCTTAAGCCCTCCAGTAACCAGCTCTGCCCCTGGTAGGGTTGGAGACACGGGATAAGCACAGGGCTTGGCTACTGCTAAGAGTGACATAGTCCTGGCAGGGTAGAAGCCAGCCTTGCTGGCCATCAGCCTAGTTAGTCCTGTCTGGCTACCAGGCCTTTTATCAATCCAGAGGTGAATATCAACAGCATACATTATGAAGCAAAGACTAGGCTAGGCTGACTGTCCTGGGAGCCTTAGGTATCTACCTGTCTCTGCCTTTCCAGGAAATAGGTTATAAGAGCAGATATCACACCCAGCTTTTTATGTGGAACTCAAGTTCCCATCCTTGCTTAAGCATTTTGTCAAAAGAGCCATCTCTTCAACTCTTGTTGATTTTTGTTTTAAAACGTGAAAACATTTTAACACACGTGTGCGCGCCCACACACCAAACAAAGGTTGCTTATTGCAATATGTTGTTTTGGTTGAAATGAGGAAAGCAGAATCTTCTACAGCCCTGTGCAGTCCTGTGCTGTGTGTGCGATTCAGTCTCAGATAACTGCGGACACCTCACTTCCGCAGTGTGGTGAGTGCTGGCGCCCCGAAAGGCATCAGCTTGTGAAACCTGAGGACACACTGAAGCACGCAGCATGGCGGCGGTGACCCATCCTGCACTTTGAATGCGTCCTTCACCCGTTTGTGACTTTGTGACATTTTGCATCCGTCATTTGGAAAGTAGGTACAAATCCTGTCATCCACACGTGTCACTGCATTACATCTCAAGGATATATTCTCTGACAACCCCACCAGCTTCTGCAGATTAGACTTTAAGATTAAGAAGCTCTTGTATCACTGTGGCAGAGATGAGTTTTCAAGACTCCGGATCCTCCAGTGGTGAAGCAAAGACTGTCACTGGCCACAGATAATGCCTCGTTCCATAAACAACATTCATGCTTTACATTTTCAGCAAAGTCTGTCAAATTCCCATGTCCTGACTTGTCACCTTTCAGGTAAGGGAGCAGATCAGCACAGACTGGTAAAGTGTTTGTTTCAGAAACACGAGAATCAACCAGATTCCAGCTCTCCAGCATCCACATAAAAATGGGAGAGACGGGGGACATCTGTGACCCCAGCACTCTGCGTGTGCGTGAATGGGAGACAGGAGAATCTCAGGGGCCCCCCAGCCAGCCAGTTGAAGCAGTGAGCTCCAGGTTCAACGCGAGGCTCTGTGTCCAAAAATAAGATGGAGAGTGGAGGAGAAAGACCCATAGTGTTAACTTCTGGCCTCCGTACATATACAGGCAAGCACATGAGGTTGGTAGTTTGGGGACAGGGGATACGATTTAGCAGGCAGATTGCCTGCCAGACACATACAAGGCACAGGGTTCAATTCTCAGCAGTGTATAAACCAGAGTTGGTGGCACAAGCCTGTATCCTAGACCTTGGTAGGCAGAGGCAGGAGGATCAAGATTTCAAAGTCATCTCATCCAAACAGCAAGTCCCAGGCCACCCTGGGATACAGGAGATGCTGCCAGAGAACACACAACAAAGGAGTTCCATTGGCAGTGTTCTCAGCTCCAAGCTCCCCCCTCTTCCGTCCATAAACTGTGTCAGCGGGGGCTATGCTGGCAGGTGCCTCTGTCTGGAGCTTCAGTCTGGATGTGGCCCTGGTCCCTGCCACCATTCACCCAATGTGTGCACCATCACCCAGAGTGACAGCACATGGGATAGGGCAAAGGTCACCTTGGCATCATTTGGATACAGTTCATCAGCAAGGATCTTTTTGGAGATTTGAGGTCCCTGGGTACCTATGCTTGCCACATTTCAAGAACTGTTGAGTATATATATTTTAAAGAATGAATGAAAAGAAAAGCTGGTGATTTCACTAAAAATCTTTCAGAACTTGAGGAACAATGAACTGACTCAGGGCAGGCCCTGGGGGCGGCAGGTTCCTATACCTCAGAAGCAGCAAGTGTGTGACAGTCTCTCAGGGCCTGGCCAGAAAGAACTGTACATTGACTTAGGCAAGACTAAATGGCTCCTGAGGTTCCTGGTGCATCCAGACAGGACCAGAGCTTGTCCACTGCACTGAGCTTGGCTTAGGGTGGAGCAATGTCTTGCTCCATTTTCCAAAAAAGGGAGCCAGACATTCGGAACACCTAAAACCTTCCATGTCTTTGGATCCTCAGTGAAGCATAGGGAAAAAAAAATCACACAATTGCAATTTAGGAAATTTAGATTTATAACTAGCTTTCCTTTAAACCACAATTCAATTAAAAGGAAGAGAAAAGAAAACCCACTAGGAAAATAAGTCCCAGTCTTGCAGAAAACACACCGGCTTAATAATAATAATAATAATAATAATAATAATAATAATAATAATAATAATAAAAATCCTAGAAAGTATGAAACCATCACGCTTGTAAAGACGAGCTCATTTGCAATATATCAGCGTTCCGGCATCCTCATTTCAGACCACAAACATATTTTTTTTTTTTAAATGAAAACGGAGACAATAAAAGAGAAGCGTGGTTGGAGCCAACGCACATCTTCAGAATTCAATTCCTGCCTTGGCTGTTTCCTCAGGTTTTGGTAAACGCGGCGTTTTGAAAGCTTTTTGGCTCCAATTCCAGCAAACAGCAGAACTAGGCTGGAAAAGCACAAGATTGTGAGGCTCTCCCAGATCCGTGCCAAAGGCGGCCAGCGACTCGCCACTCATTTGTTTCAGTGGAGGCTGTGCATATGATTATGAGTGTCTTCTATAAGCTTTTTTTTTTTTTTTTTAAACAGAAAGGAGTAGGGTCTAAAACCAGGAAGTAAAGGCATTGCTAATGTGTACTGATATTTTGAAAGATGCCGACATCGTGTAACTGGTATTTCTGGAGAATCCTTGCAAATTACTTGCAAAGACGTTTTACATCCTGTTTGTGCAGTAGTTGTGGTCACATCATCGCTGTGTGATAAACCACCCCAGAGACTCCAGAACCACAATATAGTGTTTATTGGAGCTTTCAATGAAATGAACACTTAGAGCAAGGACTGTCTTGGCTTTATCTTAACTAGTAATTATAATGTGTTTACAATGTGGGTTTCTGTCATCCGTGCGCGGCAAATTGTGTGTGTGGTGGCTGCACGCTTCATCCACACGGGTGGTTGTTTTATAAATGTGCTAAATCTAATTAGAATAGAGATAGCCCCAAAATAAAAATAAACCCAGCCCCTACCACAAGGCCCCACCCATCTGGTCATTCACTGCCTGATTCCTTATCCCTTGCTCCAGAAGGGACATGGACCCAGCTCACACCTGAAGTTCAGGCAGTCATTTCATATCACAGTTGCTGGTTAGAAGCATCCCCACGTATTGCCATAGGAACTGTGCCCAGGTGAACAGCATCCCCATGTGGCCATCCTCCTGGGCTAGCCTGGGGTGTGAGGGTGCAAGGGACTCATCAAGGACTCAATGTGTATTCTTCATGGCTTTGTAAGGAGCTAGTGTCACACACTTAGGAAGACTGGTCCAACCTCATAGATTTGTCTTATAACTTAGGGAGCCAGAGGGGTGGGGAAGTGAAAAATGTAAGCAGGGGAGGCCAAGGGAACCCAGGAGCCTAGCCCGAGTGAGTAGTTTTGTGTCCGGTCACTTCTGAATTCTGACCTTAGCCCTGACACTCATGGCTTGGTAAAATAACTGTCTTTCTCAGCTTCCATTTCCTGCTCTCAAGGAGGGATCCTAAGAGGCTGAGCTCACAGGACTGCTCCCAAGGGAGATGAAATCTTTGGGGCTAGAGCATGTGCTCAGAGCTCAGTGGGGACTGGTCTAGTTCTGGCCTGTGCAACCAATCCTGTGTGGATCTGCGTCCCTTGTCTCAGCATCATGCAGCTGGGAAGGACACTCGTGTGCTCATGGCCCTTCCTAATCCCTTCACTGCGGAACATTTCAAAGGAATCCCAAGGCACACTGCAGCCCCTGACCAGCGCTCAGCCACACCCTGTACATTCCCCTCCATTCGTTACCCCTCAGGGGTATAAAGCTAACCCAGGACCTTACTGTCCACCAACAGCATTTGAGCACGTATCTCCGAGAGACGAGGAGTTGTGGAAGATATGAGTGATATCATTATTACACCTGAAATCATGAGAATTCACTAGCAACTACTCAGATATGCCCCCCCCCCAAATCATTGGTGGCAACAGAAATAAAAACAAATAATCTAAGTTACAACAAATTAAAAATACTGTACAGCAAGGAACACTGTCAACAGGGTAAAAAGACAACCTTCCGAAAGGCGTCGAAAATGCTCTTCAGACGTTCAGATGGGAACAGGGTTAACACCCAGAATATATAAAGTACCCCTACAGCCCAAGAGCAACCAGAAAAACAGATTTAAAGCATGGGCAAAGAGCTCGAAGAGGCATGTCTTCCCAAATGGGTTACAAATGCCCACTAGACACATTGTACAAAGAGGTGCGGCATCTCCATCCATTCATCACGAACTGTGAAACAGAACTACAGTGAGACATGATTTCCCATCCACTAGGGTGGTTATCAGCCAGGAGAGGCGTGCAGACAAGAATGAGGAGAAATGAGAGCTGTGTGCGGTAGGCGGGACGTCATCCAGAGTAGTGGCTCAGCGCACACTAGGGCAGCTCAGCGCACACTAGGGCAGCACACCAGGACATCAAGAATGTTAGCTAGCTTCCTATGAGGGACAGACCCTCAAACCACAGGAAGCAGGGTCTTAGAGTATTATCTTAGTATCCATGCTACCAGATTCACAACAGCTACTGGATAGAGGAAGACACCACTTATCACTCCACATGCTACTCAGCTCAGAGACAGATGAGGGTCAGCAGAGCTGAAAACCAAGATGAGCCTCAAAGGTGCTACAGCAAATGAGGTAAGCCAGTTACAGAGGCACACATGCTGTGTGGAGGAGTTGACAGCTTCATACAGACAGAAAGCAAAATGGTGGACGTCAGGCACTGGGCCGGGGAGAATGGTGACTTAGCGGGACAGGGTTCATGGCTGCAGAACTATGGGCGTGTGCTTTACAGCCCCGACCAGAGTGTGTAAGAATGGCTGAGGGGTGGAGAGATGGCATGCTGATATCAATTCAGGCCTGACAACCTGAGTTCAGATTCCCAGAGCACTCGTCAAAGCCAGGCTGTTTCAGTCATGCGTGAGTATATGGAAGACTGGTTTGTCTCTGTCTCTGTCTCTGTCTCTGTCTCTGTCTCTGTCTCTCTCTCTCTCTCTCTCTGTTTGTGTGTGTGTGTGTGTGTGTGTGTGTGTGTGTGTGATGTACTCAGGGCAGCTCATGGAGTCATGTACACCATTCTTGAGTGAATACTTGGGACTGGATGCATGCAGTCCATTGCATCACCTGTGCGGCTGATGGGTAGGGAGTGGGGGTTCAATTTCATTTCTAAGATCTCTTTCCACACAGTCACTCTTGTAGCTGACAGATAGCAAGGGCACATGGTTGGTGGGTGCACTGTAATACACCAATCCCCGTGCACACACCAGAACTTCCCTTTAGCACATCTCACCAGCTTCCTACTTCTTCAAGGTAAGACTGTTCAAAGCTCAGAAATTTAATTTTAGGTGAAACACTAAAGACAACACTTGGGCAAGCTGCAATTCTCAGTAGGTCCCAGGGTTGTCTAGGGCTAGGCACAGGCAAGTGCCTGGGGCCAGTCACAGGTGTCCTAGACACACAGGACCAGATCTGTGTCTATCTCCTGAGCAAAGAAGTCACAGACAGAGTGACCTTTGCAGACACACTCAGCTATCACAGACTGAGCCTCCCATTGTGTGACTGAGTTCATTTCCTGCCTGTATTTCTGCTTGTTCTCTCAACACCTGGCTGTGGTTGACCATCTCGAAGCCGTCCTGGAACTGTGCGGGGCCATTTCCCTTGAACTCATGATCTAGACGGAGGTAGAGTAGACTCTTAAGAGAACATGGGTTGGGGTTGGGGGTTTAGATATCATAGTGGATGAGGGACAGAAAGACCAGGAGCCAGAGGTGGTAACTGACTGACTACAAGGAAACAACATCTTCCAGACACAGCAGGGAAGCTGCACATGTGAGCTTATAGCAGCTATGGTGACATGCACGACACTCGTGCAAGCTCGAGCTACAAAAACTCTCAGGATGAAGACTGAAGGTGGACATAAATCCCACCCCAACTGGAAGAGTTTCAGCAACTGATAGCTGCCAGGAGACAGTGTTCTATAAGAGTTCTGCCCCTGGTTGGTTGACCATGATCCAGAAAAAGACCGCATATCCAGAAAAAATCAATGTGCAGAGTTGGGTGGTAGGGAAGGTGGGTCTTCAAGTAGCTGGGGAGGGGTGAATCTGCTCAAACACATCACAAAACTAGCAAAGAACTAACTAACTAACTATCTAACTAACTAACTAACTAACCAACTAACTAAATGTGGTGTAGTGGTGTGGGACAGGTATCAAATAGCTGTTCTCTGTGAGGAAAAAGACCCAAATGTAGATAACTTCATGCTCACACATGGAGGAAATCCAAAGCTCTGGGTGAACTGTCCTTTGTTGGAGTCTCTGGCCACATCTGTTTGTCATCACCAGACTCTGGCTGACAGTCCTGTAGTGGACCTGTGTCCTTTCTCACTACCTGCATGTCATTCCCAGAGCCTCAGGAATCCGTGAGGGAAGTAGGGGCCAGGCAGATGCTCCTCGGGGGCCTTTGTAAGTAGCAGCAGGATGCCAACAGGGGGCTCTGTGCTTTTCCTTGCAATTTTCATAAATTCCCTCCCCAGTGAACACTGTAAGAGCCCGAGTGTATGGTATCTCCCCCAATACTGAGACCTTCCTGCCACTCACACATGCAGCAAAGAGGACCACAGGAGGGGAGAGGAGCTACCTATAAACTGCAAGGGAGGAGAGGCCACTCCATTGTCTTCATCTCCCAGCACTGGCTGCAGGAAACACCAAACATTAGTCAGACTGCAGAGGATGAGAGCATCTCTCTTGTGGGAGTCACACAGTGGTAGTCAGCCTTGCACCCCAGCCCGCTGGGAACAGCACAGAGAGAGCCAGTTCTGAATGAAGGAAACGGCTTTCAATAGCCACACATTGCATGCGTTAGCGTGCACCAGGAGATGATGATTTTCAAAAGACTAATGATGTGTAAAACTAAAAGCCAAGCTCTCAGTAAAAGCAAATTGAGGGCTAGAGAAATGGCTCAGCAGGTAAACGCAAGGATGACGACCAGAGGTCAACCTTCAGCATGCACATAGGAAAGATGGATGTGGCGGTGTGTATCTGCAATCCCAGTGTGCATAGGACAGTGTGCACCTGCAATCCCAGTGTGCATAGGACAGTGTGTATCTGCAATCCCAGTGTGCACATGGTGGTGTGCATCTGCAATCCCAGTGTGCACATGGCGGTGTGCATCTGCAATCCCAGTGTGCATATGGCGGTGTGCATCTGCAATCCCAGTGTGCATATGGTGGTGTGCATCTGCAATCCCAGTGTGCATATGGTGGTGTGCATCTGCAATCCCAGTGTGCACATGGTGGTGTGCATCTGCAATCCCAGTGTGCACATGGTGGTGTGCATCTGCAATCCCAGTGTGCATAGGACAGTGTGCAT
>JANHMN010000015.1:6881121-6905275 GCA_030674055.1 Rhabdomys pumilio | reverse complement strand
AATCCCAGTGTGCATATGGTGGTGTGCATCTGCAATCCCAGTGTGCACATGGTGGTGTGCATCCACAATCTTAATAGGCATCTGGTAAGACAGTTGTCAGACTGAGGATTGGCTTGAAGTTTGTAGGCAGCTAGCCTGGAATGTGCAGAGTAGGACAGGAGAGACTCTAGCTCAGAAACCAGTGGAAGCAGAGAACCCTCTCCCAAAAGCTGTCCCTTGACCTGCACACACATATGATAGCATGTGCCTGCATGCACACACATACAAACACACTTAAATTAAATGTTAAATTAAAAGGCAGCTTGAGATACTGTCCTTTCTGGAAGTCTATTTTTTTTTAAAAAAATAAAATTTAATTAAAAATTATCATAGAAATGATTAGTAAATTTTATTGAGTTTTAAATTTTGATTACATTACATTGAAATAATTTATTTTTTATTTGAATGTGCAAGCCTCTCTCTCTCTCTCTCTCTATCTATCTCTCTCTCTCTGAGAGTGTGTGTGTGTGTGTGTGTGTGTACATGCCAAAGCATTCATGTGAAGGCCAGAGAACAATTTTCAGGAGTTAATGTTTTCCTTCTATTTTGTGAATGTCAGGAATCGAACTCAGGTCAACAGGCCTAGTGGCAAGTGCCTTTACTTGTTGAGCCATCTCACTGGCCCTCTTACTGTGTCTTAAGAGAAGTAGTTTGGATAGCATGATAAACTGTTCTGGAGAACCACAATGATAAATGCAATATAAAATTTAGTACTCAGTACAAATGTTCAAGGGCATATTTACTGTTTGATACATATTTACTTCTTTGTAACGTGCACTCCCGGGGGTGGGGGAAGGAGAGTTACATTGCTAACCTCTGGTGTGTATCAATAAACAGCACCTGTTCATGAGCAAAAGGAGTCTGGGTTTACCTTTAGCTACGCTCCTGTGAGTGTGCCATCAACATACAGAAGCAAGTTAATTGGGACAGGAAAGCACAAAATATTTGTGCATAAAGCATATGAATGTATCAAGGTCAGGTTTTTTTTTTTGGGGGGGGTGACATAATGTGTACAGTTTAGTGGAAGAAAACTCAATGACATGCGTAAAGTCCATTCCTGTGAAAATAGTACTTACGGAGCTTACACAGTAGTCACTATACATTAATCCCTCGCCCATCGGTTAATCACATCACCCTTGAAGACGGACGTGTAATGTAATTAGAGACTTGAACAGCTCACAGCCAGATCACTTAAAGTAACATTGTTAATGGGCTCTGGAACCTTCTCCCTTTCATGTTGCCAGTGTTATAACTTCTAATTACCTTAATAATTAGGGCTCTGTCACTCCTGATCGAGGTAACAGTCCCCAACACTAATGGGCATTAGCCGTCTTGTAGCAGGCATGTTTTGATGTTCTCATCCAGTTGCTTCGGGTCGGAGAGCGATCTGCCCTTGGAAACCTGGCGGTTGCTATGCGGTGTCCCGGGCATCCTCTCAGGCTCCGTCCTGCCCCCTCAGCCACTGCTGTTCTCATTCAGAGGGAGTGTATAAACTCTATTCACCATGAACAACTCATGAAATGTAAATGCGGCACCTATGGATGAAATTTTCTGAATTTAAATTGCCCCTGTTGCTCGTACCACAAAATAACAGCATAAACTTGGATGTCAAATCAACCAGGTTGGAAATTAAAAGGCATTGAGATTTCCTTCATTGGCTGCTAATTGACAGAGGGGAGGGATTGAGAGTGAAGGGTGTACGTGTGTGTGTGTGTGTGTGTGTGTGTGTGTGTGTGTGTGTGTTGGGGAGCAGCTTATGGTTCTGTTGAGAGGTCACGGGGCACATGCAGAATGAGGCAGAGCTTCATGAGAGCAGATGAAGAGAATTGTTAGGATTTGCAGAAAACGTGAGGTGCGAAGGTTTCATAAAAGGGATTTGTGGGTGAGGCTAGAGGCTCGCCTGACTGAGGAGGGTCTGTGACAATATGTTGGGTGGGAAGTCACAGAAATTTGCTCATTGAAGAAATAGATAATGGGGTTTATTTGCATACTTTTTATTTTTAACAACAGGGTTCCCCTATTAGTTGATTGAACTGGTTAATCTATGGAGACCAGGCTAGCTCTGAACTCATAGAGATCTGCCTGCCTCTGCCTTCCAAGTACTGGGGTTAATTAAAGGTGCGTGCCACCACACCCAGCTCTATTTGCTAATATTTAAAAGGATATTATCTAGTATTTAGAAATGTGATCAACAGACTCATTTCAACACTAGCTCCTCTCAACACAGCTCATTGGTCGTGTAAACAGACTTCTGAGGTGACTTGGGTACAGCCCTGGAGCTTAGCTTGCATCCCCCCTCCTCCACTCCTACGTAACAGCCCTAATCTCCAGCCCCCAGAATGTGATGTTCTCTGGAGACAGGCTTGCTGTAGTTGTAATGAGGCAGTAGTCAAATGGAGTAGGATGGCCTCCTCACTGTGGGAGTGACCACAGAAAGACAGCAGAAACACCTTTCGGTGGTGTCAGGAGACACAAAGAGAAGACGGTTAACTACGTTAACTACGCTTCAAGGAGAGAGGCTCAAGTTGAGGCCTTCACAACTCTCAGACAAGCCAGCCTTGAAGGTTCCATCTTGGTCTTCTTCCAAGGAGCTGAGACCATGTATTCCTGACATTTAAGCCACCAGGTGGCGGGTGGGGTCCCAGAAATGCCTGCAGATGAGAAGCCCTACAGCAGATACTGGGGTGGGGACAAGGACAGTTAGCAAAAGGAAAAAGGGAGGTTCTCTCCTGTGCTGTAGAGGCTACACTTACAAGGTAAGTGGCCTCTCTCTTCCAGGTTTCTCCCTCCTTCCACCTCTAGAACTCTTCTGTGCTGGGATGCCTGGGATCCTCCCTTCTCAAGGGAGAACCCCAGACTCTTTAGCCACTACTACTCTTCCACATTGGTTGACCATGAGGGCCTTCTTGGTTCCAGTGAGGTGGGAAGTGGCTTTGCCCAGCAAGGATCCTGCCCTTGTGTGGAGTGCCAAGGCAGATCCCACAAGATTGGTACTCAGTGTCTTAAAAAAATGTTTGACTAGTATCTCAATTAGGACACAATACCTATTTAGATTATGTGGACTTTCTCATTTAAGATTTAAGAGGAAATTTAATTTAAAGGGAAAACAGCTTTGGATAGAAGTTGGGCTGCTGTGAGTGGCAGAGACTTTCAGGGACTGGAAAGAAAAAAGTAGGTGATGGGAGAACCAGAAAGGGCTAGCCTGGGCTAGGTAGAGGTAGCCTGGGAACCAAGACAGTTTCTCTCTCTCTCTCTCTCTCTCTCTCTCTCTCTCTCTCTCTCTCTCTGGCTTCTTCTTTCCACAACCACCTTCCTTTAGGACCCCAGGCAAGATAGGATCATGCATGGTCTCTGTGTCTGGCCTCACATGGCATCTCACCGGTTCACTGGTCACTTTCCTAACCTCCCATTGTCTCACTCATGTTTCTGATCTCCCATTGGCCATTCATGTTTCTGACTTCACATTGGTTCCTTCATGTTTCTGATCTCCCACTGGCCATTCATGTTTCTGACTTCACGCAGGCCTATTCATGTTTCTGTTTTCCCATTAGCCCATTCACTTTTCTGACCTCCTATTGGTCCACTTGTGTTCCTGATCTCCCATTGATACACTTGCATCTCTAACCTCATACGGATCCACTCATGTTTCTTATTTCCTCGATGGGCTAGTCACAGCTCTAACCTCCAGCTGGTCCATTCACACTTCTGACCTCCTATTGGTCCGTTTGCATTTTTGGCTTCCTATTGACCTATTCTTATTTCTCACTTCTGACGACCTAGTTCTTCCATAGCAAGATCGTCGTCTCCCTTTGCCCAATGTCGTCATGTTCCAGGCGGTCCTGAGGTGTATACGTCCCAAAATCTACCTCATCTCTACGAATATCCATCCTTCAACTGCCCAGTCTGTCCAAAAGGAAAACGGCCTGATTCTTCAATCAGAAGCTTCATTGGGATGATGCAGACACTCATTCCCCAGGCCTGTCGCCAAAGGACCAGGGCCAGGAGACATATATTGACCTCAAATGTCCGTAGGAGAGAGCTCACGGATGGAGGAGACCATGATGTAACCTCTGGGTGGATTGTCACCTCCCCTGCTGGCCCGCCTTGGGGGATGTAGACCAGATTTCCAGCAGAGTGAAGAGCTGGCCCTCTCTACCTTTACCTAGGAATTAGGTCTGCAGTCACCTCCTGCTCCCTCTTGCCACATTATCCCCTACCCCACCAAGCCCAAGGAGGAAGCTGCTCGGGGCCGGGAACTGTATGACGTTTCTCCCCATTCTAACCAACTATCCCATGTCTGCTCAGGTTTGAACAACGGATAGAATTAGCTAATTACATTTTAAGGTATCTCTTTGACCTAAATGTTCCATAATGAAATGACCATAAAGAAGGACTTCTTCTGAGTCTCTTTTAACCCTTCAGGGGCCACTTCCCTGCTGCAGAGAGACGAAGATCTGGTTTCCACAGGATAGGCAGCTCGAGGCAGAAGTGCATAAAATCTCCCTGCCCTTCCATGTCAGGCAGACAGTATATGGTGTGAAGTAGGGACGGTGCCTTCTGTCTCCTGTGCCCACGGGAAGGATACCCCAAGCACGCATCTTCATCAGGTAAACAGCTCACTCCGATGGATGCTTAACTTTGCAAATTTGAAACGCTCTTTCTGGAGTGAGTGATGTCTAAACTTACCATGGAACCATCATAGTGAAGAGGAGGAACAAATCCATCTCCATGGGCTTTTTCTGTTCTTCCCCAAATGGACACGAGCGAGTTTCAAATTTCTGGTCAAATCCTGAACCCACATCACATCTATATTGATAGGCAATGGAAATCAGAAAGTAGCTGTTGGGAGAACTTGGAAGGAGACCATGTGCTCACCCATAATTCAGACCTCGCTTTATTTCCAAGAATCTCAGACCAACAATAACTGTCTGCAGTTTAGGGAGCTTAGGTGGAGGACCACAAAGTGAAGGGCAGGCTGACGGTGTTTCCTTCAGGCTTAACGTGTGTGCTCCATACATGGCTTCATTCATTGATTTCAAGATGGCCACATTTCCCTGCTTCTCTGTCTTGTACCCTGGCATGTTCTGGGTATTCAGGAAAGTGTAGCTTCTCCATCATCCATTTAAAGGGAGAGAAAAGGTGGGAAGGGGAGGACACCACACTACAAGATGTCCTTTCACCTTGTGGCACATTTGCATGGCAAGCCGTTTGGGTGATTCTGCCAGTGACTCCCTTGATCCAGTCTCCCTCCCTTGCCTTGTGCATGTGTATCAGTTAGGACATCCAGAATGGCTCTCAGGAGGATCCTGCTTTGACAAGTTCCAACAGGACAGAACACAGTTGTGAGTTCTAGTTCTGTGACACTCTCTTCATTGCTCTTGAAGATACTCGTGGAAGTGACAACAGGGATCTAGAAGAAGATGTACCTCCCAGGAACTTATGCAGTGACTTTATCTCTTGCACTTAGTGATGGTTGGGGATGTAAGGTGTACTGTTAGAGGCAAGGCGGAAGCTTCAGGAACTGGTTTGCACTTGTTGTGGGTATTAAACAGGCAGTGAGAAGGCTGCTTCCGATTTGTACCTAATGCTTGCTCAAGGAACAGTAATTCATGTAGGACCAACCAGGAAGAGACAGTCAGGGGACAGTAATCCATGTAGGACCAATCAGGAAGAGACAGTCTGGGGACAGTAATCCATGTAGGACCAACCAGAAACAGACAGTCTGGGGACAGTAATCCATGTAGGACCAACACTTCTATCCTGGAGTTCATTTACATGAGCCTGCCATCTTTGCTTTTAGTAGCTTTTACTGCTAGACTCTGGGTCTATTCCTAACTTCTAATGCTTTTGCAGGTTCCGTACACTCTAGGAACTAGAGATAAACATTTAATTTTTGGACATATTGTATGTGAAGAAAGGCAAATACCTTTGTCTTAGTTGTGATGTGAGTCTGATGGCCAAGCTGGCCTCTCTGCAAGACAAGTTCAGAGCACATTAAGCAGACAAGTGTGAGACTCCACTGAAGATTCACACTGAGAACATCTGGAGCAAGCATATAAGGTGTCATCTAGAATATCAGTCTGCAGAGGACAGGAAAACGTGGGTCTTATGCTTAGAAACTTGCTTTGGTTAGATGACTTTTAAAAAAGAGTCTGGCAGTGAGAGTTAACAGCCATCCTCATGCCAACCTCTTATTATAGCTTTTGTCTCAGCAGCTTAATGCTACCAGCTCTATGGCTCTTTTGGGGGACTACAAGGTCATAGTGAAACCATCCCAAAGAAGCCCTGGTACCATTGAGTATATAATTAACTTCTCTGTTTAGGTTAGGTGAATCAGGGGGGATCGCTAAGAATTGCTAAGGAGCCTGGGTTTCGTGGCAGGATGTTTCTAGAAAGGTTATAGTTCAGACGGCTGGGGCTGACTGCCACTGCACATGGCAATGTCACCATGGACTCTGGAGAAGGATGATGGGGTGCCTGTCAGTCTCTCTCCTTGCTCAGCCTCTGCAGATGCTCCTCCTTTGGGAGGAAGAGGATATGGAAACAGAGGAGAGGAAATGGCTCTGTTATGGCAGTTGATAGCTCGACTCTAGTGACGGCTGGGTGCTTTCATAGGTCTTTTTGGATCACCTTTACTGTGGATTTTTCTAGGTACAGGCGCTGTAACCTACTCCATTATTTAAGGATTGATTCTTCCTAACCACACCATGCTACAACTGAGATGAGGAGGCTCAGGGAGTCCGTGGGTATCGGAGAAGGGCAATTCGAGCCTTCAAGGTAGGATAGTACATCCGCTCTCGTGTGGTCCTCACACACTGAAGCTTAGGAAGCATTTCTACCAAGTCTCCAAGAGATAGAGATTGGTGTTTTAGTGAATGAGTGAATCCGTTGAACCCTTAAGTGACTGTACTCCATGTGTTGTTAAACCAGTGTCTTTTCATGTGATTAGCAATGAAAAGACATCTCTGCATCTCAGTGCAGGATTTGGGAGTGGGATGTGGGTGTGGTCTTTCCAACACACATTAGTTATGGACCACTGACCTCGGCCCCACTGCCCTTGGCCTCTGGAGATAAGAATGTTGCCATGGCCCTCCTGCAGCCTGAAGGGAAACTACAGGGTCAGAACTCAGTGAGCTAAAAACAAATCAAAGCTGTCTGTGCTTGGGAGTTTTTTTTTCTTCTCAAGACAAGCCTAGAAGTGAGCCCGATCTCAAGTGTAGCTATTAAACCCCACTACTCCATGCTATCTTGTCTGAAGGGCTTTTGGCTCTGACAGACCTGGAAGAAGAGAGTCAAGGGAAGAGCCTTTCATGGGAAATGGCTTTCTAGCCTTAGGGCAAAATTCTAGAAAACAGAGAGTTATCACCAACACCAAAGAAGATGATGACAGACAGACTAGCATACCCTCTGACAAGCTTTGGCTGTCCTGGGAAGGTGCCCCCACATAACTGGCAGAGATCAGCACAGCCAGACATGACCTGAGGCAAAGATTTTATCCCAAGCTGCTGTTCTCCCAGGAGCAGCCTGGCAGAGGATCCTGGAGGCAGCACGTGCTCTTAACAGGAAGCAGAACAGGCTCCAATGAATTCATGTGTAATATTCCCTGGGGCTCGCAGATTAAATGCACACTTTAATAATTATCTAATTACTTCTGCTGTGATTTACCTTTGAATCCACACCAAGCAAACATATAGCAATTACGGCGCTCTCATTAATCCACACTCCTGGAAGACTGGCTGTCAGTATTTGCCTCTTGCTCATATTCGCTTGTAAAACAAGGCCAGAGATAAAAAAATTGTTTTTATTTCACTATAAACATGTATTTAGCACCTAATGATGCAGTCTCCTTTATATGAGGTTTTCGTGTGCTGGCTGTTCTAAAAGTTATAGTAGTGCTGCCTGCTTCAGAGTCGATGACAGCAGAGGAAATAGTGATGGAAACTTTAACTCAGCATCTCTCCAGTCACCTTAGATAGACCACTTGTGTGCCTCCATGGCTAGCACACACATGTGCGCACACACACACACACACACACACACACACACTCCGAGATAGAGAGACACATAGAGATAGAAAGACAGAAAGACACATAGACAGATTGAGAGACACACAGAGATAGAGAAGACATAGAAAAAGAGAGACGCAGAGAGATAGACACATAGAGACAGAGATAGAGAGACACAGAGAGACAGAGACAAGAGATAGACAGACAATCACACAGAGAGATAGAGACACACACAGAGAGATAGAGACAGAGATACACACAGAGACACACACACCAGCCAGCAACTCTCGGAAGTGCCACACCAGATTTCTCTCATTTGCTCCGCTGCCACCTAAAGTATTTCCAGTGACCATCACAATGAGTATATGACATCATCATGCCTAAGTGGCTGTTAGAATGTCCAGAGTGGACACTGCACCGTATGTCACCATGCCTGCTGTGACCATCCTTGAGTCTACGATGGATGTCATTCTGCCCATAGAGGTATCATCATGTGGAAAGGAGATAACACCCGTCTGGTGGTGGGTCTAAAGTGGCGGCTAGCCCGCTCTAGGGGCCTCCACAGCATCCTGGTTGTATGAATTCAGACAAGCTGCTCCCCTGAGTCCAGTTTCTTTCTCAGTACCAAGCCGCACCTCCCTGAAAGGGTCGGTGCAGTCAGAGGGGACACTGTGGTGCTTCCCAAGCTTGTTACACGGCTACGAACAGCAGGTGCCTGGTGTAAACGTGAGTGCTGGGCTCTGGGCTCAGGTCCCTGTGTGTGCGCAGCAAGCATTCTTAACCCCACCAGACTTTGGAGAATTTTTTAAAAATAAAAAAATAAAAAATTAAATTTCAGCTATTTAGAGACGTCTAGTGAAATGAGGGGAGACTTAGTCTGATATTTTCTCTTTTCTATTTTCCTGTTCCACTCTGCTCTTTAGGACTGTTTGTTTCTGAAGACTGAGGTCTGGCTTCTTCTTTATTCTCAGGTCCCCTGAGGAGAGAGGTCAGGTTGATCATGTGACCTTGTGACATGCTCCTCAGTCTTTTTTTTTTTTTGAAAGAAAGACTTACTTTATTTTAAAACGATGGGTCCACGTGTATCTGCGAATGTGGGTTTGTTTACTTGAGTGCGGGTGTCTGCAGGGTTCCAGAAGAGGGTGTCAGATTCCCTGGAACTGGGGTTACAGTCTGTTACAAGCTGCCCAAGGTGGGAACTGGGATAAGACTCTGGTCCTTCTGTGGTACACCATCTGCTCTCAGTCTCAGAGCCATCTCCTCCATACACATGATTTCTTTTTCTTTTAAATCTATTGTTTAAATTACTATGGTGTTGATGATGGAGAAGACAGTGCTGGTGCTGATGGTGATGATGATGATGGTGATGGAGAAGATGGTGATGATGATGATGGAGATGACTGCAGTGTGTGTGTGTGTGTGTGATGTTTGTAGGCACATGTGCCTGGGCTAAGTTTTAATGGAGCAAATTTTGCTGGACATGGGTGAAGACAGGAAGTAATAGAGGACTGAGGTCCTGGAGCACCCAGGGTACCAAGTGACTCCCATAGGCAGACCCTTCACCAAGAGACTGGAGTTGCCATGGCAACCGCATGGCTCAGTTGTGAGCTATACTGCTTATAGCAGGGGGTTAGGGAGCTGAGGTATCTCATCCTGGCCTTCCTTGTTAAGCTATGGAACAGCTCTTCCCTGATGGCACAGGCAGGCAGCAGAATCTGCCTGGGAGCTGCCTCAGGGTGCTATACATCAAGAGCCCCATCTTGGCGTCTGTGCTGAATGCTAAGTCTAAAGTCCTGTTCAGTTCCCAGGCTATTCTGGTGCCCTGGGCAAGCTGAGTTTCACGTGTGCCACAGCGTGGATCCTGATTCTACAGAGACACCACAAGGCCACTCCCTGAATCAGCAATAGAGCAAGCTTGTCATCTGACTCACTAGGGAAAAAAACGATGACACACAGCTAAATACTTTCATGGTGAAGCAAAGCTGACTGCTTCTGACACAGAGTCCCAGGGATGAGCCTCAGCTTGCTCAGCTCCCAGCTGCTGGGAGCAACAGGCAACATCAGGTACAGATCTGTTCCCTATGATGGTCAATGCTGTGTGCAGAATATGACCCTGTCTTTCTGGGGTCTGACTGTACACCCACCAAGACACTCCAAGTTCTTGTGGGTCAGGGTTGGAGGAGACAGCTCTTTGCAGATGGCACTAAGAGAGGTCACAGTGGCACAGGGTGGTCTAATCCGATAACTGTCTTTTGAGAAGGTTGGGATGGGATCTGAATGTGGAGAACATACAAGAGTGCATGGGGTATAATAATTGCCCTCACGGGCACCACTTCCACATTCCCAAGTTGGAAAGGTCCAGCCCTTCCGTGAGCCCATCCTCAGGCTCCCAAACCTTGTTATCCACACTCCCTTCTGCAGACACGCATCCTAGGTGCCTGCCCATTCTCCTTTCACAGCATTTTCCATTAACCTCAGGAGTCTGCACTGCAGTCAGAGGGATGCCCATCCACAAGCCTCGAAAGCCTCCCCCATCCTGGAAGTCCTCCAGATCCACCACACAGGATGGGTCTGTGACCAGATCTGTCTTGGAGGCAAATGGATTCACAGAACAATTCAGACCCATGCCTGCAGCATCTTAGTGTGGAGTATGCCTTCTTGTTTTGGTTTTTGGCATAGGTGCCATGTAAACTAGGCTGGCCTCCAGTGAGCTATACAGGTGAACTCTTGTGCCTCCTGCCTCTACCTCCCCAGAAAGAACATGGACACTTCTGACACAGCGCCAATGTCTCTTGCTTAGTGGATGGGCCTCTTCTGGCAGTTCAGCAAGCCTCCTTCTTGCCTCAAAAACACTGGCTCACAAAACATCTTCCAAGCTTCCTTAAAGAGAGACAACTGAGTAGAACAGCCTGGGAAGACCCCTGACCATGGGATTTTAGGGTCTAATCACCACCATCACCTCCTGCCCCAACACAGAATTTACACTGATTGAACACATGGGTGCTTCTAGATTTTTAAAGGCAACTTGCTTTTATCTGATTGTTCTAAGATACTCAATTCAGTTTTTATTTAAAAAAAAAAAACATTTCACTTTGCACACATGTTTCAGTGGCTCATGACACTTGAGTCAGGACAGCAGCCATTTGCCAGTGTGTCACGGCCTTCCTGGAAGAATCGAGAAGCTGCATCTGGCAAGCTGGGGGAGGGGAGGCAGCTGGGGACTCCCGTCAGCCAAGAGCACTGAATTGTTGCTGTTTTCTGTGTGCTGGTGGAGTGCTAACTGTCCTGAGAGGCCCGGTTGTCCTTCACTTCTCCTCAGTCTTCCCTCCTCACTCCTTCCCTGGACTTCAACATCACGTGAGCCGGTTCCATGGCAAATGCAGACTGTGCGGCTCAGGCTTCCTGGCCCCTGCCTAGCGGCTTTGTCAAGGACCATGTGGGGAAAGAACACGTGTCCTCACAGGAGTTATTTGATTGGGTCACAAATGACCAATGACTAGCAGATGAAAAGGACCACTCAGGGCCTTAGAGCCTGAAGCCCAATGAGGGCCAGGAACTGAGGGATAGTGCGTAGCCGACCCTTCATGTCCACACCATGAACTGAAGGCATCTGAACCCTCTTCAACCGTCACAGTTAGTGGCACTGTGGACATTCCCCACATAAAAGTGTCCCATTACTTTTTCCCAAAGCTTCTTCACCTATAAGACAAGCCCTGTTCTCCACAAGCTTCAGACCCCATCTCCTTGTTTGCTTTGGGTTGTGGGGCTGGCACAGGTTTTTCTGCGCACAGTCCTTCACTTAAATATACATTTAACCTAAACACAAATGCTTCCTGCTACGGGGGGTTGGGGGGAAAGAGCCTCACACGCCCCGTCCTGTCCTGAGGGTCTATAGGCAGTTCATGGTTTCTGGTGAGGTGAGGAAAGAGACTTCTACTTTAGTAGTATAGTGACCAATAAGTGTCCGTGTGCCTGTAAAAACTGCACCCATTCTTCAGTAAGCAACCCTAACTCACCGGGTCCTTTCCCCCTCTTCTCTGTCTCTGTCTCTCTTTCTCTCATACTCACACACACACACACACACTTATACACATGCATGCTTACATACACACTGATATACTTACACCTATATGTATACATGCACACTCACACGCATGTGTGCACACATGCATACTCACACACATGCATGCACACACATAGATACACACATGCGCATCACACACGTTCACACACATCCGTGCATATATACAAAGACACACGCACTTCTACACATGAACATGTGCATAGCACATATTTGCTCACACACATGCATGCACATACAGACACTTATACACATGCATGCACACATGCAAGCTCACACATGCACACACACAGTCACACACACATACTCACATACGTGCTCACACGCATGCATGTACACAGACACAGACACACACACACACACACATGGCATGAGAGCAGAAGAGGGACCAGTTGGAAAGCAGGAAGAGATGACTGTAGAGCAGTGATTCAAGAGGTTAAAGGGAGTGAATGTAACTGAAATATAGTATTTGTAAGTATGCAAATGTCACAGTGAAGTCCATCATTGTGCATAATTGAGATATGCTAATTGAGACTTTGATAACAAAATAAATAAATGTCCCTCACCTTGTGTAAGTTAACAGCAACCTTCACACATGACTGGAAACAACCTACTTAGCTTGGCTGAAATCACGTTTGTTTTGGGATCAACCCAGTGAAAATGGAATAAGTCAGAGACTATCACAAGAGTCGGGGAAATGGCACACACTTCACAAATTTAGGTTTTACATTTTGGATCTTTTCTCTAAAAACAAGATTTATGTATTGTCCCTTGATTTTTTTTATATTCATAAAAAATGTTACAATTTTCCTTGTATATGAAAGCCCTCTATTTTATAAGCAATAACGTCACTGGTCCCAGCCCAGCTCAGGGAATGCTGCATTTTAATTCCCATGTGTTCCTTCATGACACAGGAGGTAGCTGGCATGTAAAGCTCTGCCACATCATTGCGCATGCGTCCCAGGCAGGAAGGCGTGTTCTCAGGAGCCCTGCCCACATCGGAGCTTCAAGGCCTCGGATGAATGCTGAGGACGGAGGATGCAGCACCGTGGGACTCACTTGCTATCATCATAACAACAGGCAGCACGGAAACCTCCCGATGGCGCACAGGGACTTTTGAGGTGGTTACTACATGCCAATCTCTATAAGCGACACATATGCGCTGAGAAGAATAATTCCTTTTAGTCAGCACACTGGTTTTTCAAAATATAATACAGCTCCCTTCTCTTCCATTTCAAGATGGGTATATTTCCCCAGACTTGGAGAAGGAGAAGAGCTACCCCCCATCCTTTATCTGGCAAGGATACCCAGGCGTCTGAGATCCAAACGATGTGCAGGATGACAGCAGTTAAGTCTGCACGGGGCGGCGTGGCGGCTCAGAGCCGAGAGCAGAAAGTGTAGTTCCAGGGTCTAATCCGACGGATACGCTGTGTTCTTTGCAAAAGGTTGCGAGGCCTTGGCCTAATAAGCATAATCTCATTACACTGCAAATAAAAGTTTCCTATTTATCTCCAGATTTCAAATGAATCTAATAAGGCTTATGATACAGTCACCCAATACCCTAATCATATTTCTGCCTATCTAAAAGCAATCAGTAATTGTGTTACGGCAGAACGTGCTGACAATACCTCTGACACAGAGAGGAGAATGAGAGCCCAGCTGTACTAATTAAATTAAATGCTGGGCTGATGGAATACATTTGCCTCAGCCGGGAGCATGGGCGCAGAATTAATAAGCATTACAGCTCTGAGCGGGAGATGGTATCATAATGGAAGCGAGGTTTTGATGTGGAGAGCCCCATTCAGATTCAATGCACCATCATGCACGGCGGTGACAGCTGCTTAGAGAGGTGCAGAGCCTCAGACAAATTGCACAGGAACTTGGTCGTTTGCATGTTCCTCACCGAGGAGCAGGGCATGCTGCATCGCTGTGCAGCCTGCTACCCACCCCAGTCGGCCCCCGTCGGTAGCTGGAGCCCTCAGTCTTCCCTTTCCCCCCCACCCCCCGGCACGCCTGTCCTCACAACATGCAGTGAGCCTCTGACCTCGCTTTCCTCTTTATGACCACTCTGTACACACCTTCTACCTCAGACGGCAAACACGACCCAGGGACTTGTAGGCAGATAGAGTTGGGTCAGTTTTTGAAAGGTGTTTCCCCTCATCCTCTCTGAAAGCCAGGGCTCCAAGGAACCGGTTGTACAAGGGTCACCCGTGCTGTGGGTCACTGGAACCCAGTGATATCCTCACCGATGGCTCTCCATCAAGCGAGGACCGCCCTCCGTTGCTGGACCCAGCCTGCTTCGCCAGCGCAGCCCAATCCCTCGCTCATAAATTAGCTGCGCTATCTTGCTGGCTGCAGTGGAGCTGCCGCGCCAGCCGGCCAGGCAGCGTTCATTATCATGAGGATTTTGACAGGATATTAAATTTACTAATCCTGAGCTTGCTGAACTGACCCCTCACTGGGAACAGACAATGCTAGTGTCTGCCTGTGCAACGCTTTCTGTTTTCTCTCTCTCTTCTGCCTCATTTCTCCAAGGATACCACACGTGTTCCTGTCCTTGCAACTCAAACCTCCCTCAGGTGCACAGGCCCACACATACTAGCCGGATCTGCTGCCAGCCCATTTCCCTGCTGTGTAGATTCCTTCCTGACTCCTTGCTTGGCACGGGGGACCAAACATGGAGCTGCTACACACCACCCTCCTCGTAGATGTGCACATAGATGGCAGAGCATCCGTGCATCAGACACGGTGAAGCTATGGCTCTCTGGGCAGGCTTGATGCTCTAGCCTTCACTATTGTAGCTTTGACACACATGAACCATCATGCTTGCCACAGGCTAGCCCCCATCCCCACATATGTGTGCCCAATAATCATGCATACACACAAAACCACGTGTTCTCCTCTACTCACATTAACATCTCACATGCACATTCATGCAAATGCCCTATGTGTATACACAAGCACACTACACATGGACACATGCATGCTCATACACTATATACAACACAAATACCACATGTACATATCCATACGCACACTCACATATTCATACGCAAACACATCACGCACATATTCCCATTCTCTCAGATTAAAACAAATATATCACACACATCATAATATATGTGTACATTCCTACATGAGCATGCATATGTAGGAATGCATATCCACACGACACGTATCATGCCTATATATGTTTACCCATATATACACACGTTCACATTCACATACAATACACCTCACACAATCAACCCAAAATATATTCCCTCAGTTTTCACATACATGTACATAAAATATATACATACATCATGCTCACTCATTTATACACACACGTGCTCATATGCACATACACAAAATATACAACACACTTCACACCCACATATGTATACAGTTATACCCACTTATAACACGTGCATATGTATGCATACACATATCACGGCTACATGTATCTAGCACATGCATACTCATCTGTGTGCAGAGACTCAGACTCCTCATATGCATACATACACATGACTCACACACATGTACACACAGAGGCACATAAGCACACATCAAACTTATGTACTCACTTCCACAACTTACGCATACACATTTATACACATGTCCAAACATATAGATGTGTATACATCACATATGAGCACACATACTTACGCTTCTAACACATATATACATATATGCACAGATCCATACACACTCATTCACATGGGTATACACACTCACAGTTACACACATATACATACATATCCAAAGCTGCACAAATGCACACATTATATACCTATGTGTTCACATGCTGGAATACTCACCCACATTTGTGGGCACACATATTTATTTGTACATGTGTATAAAACATGAGTACCCCCATACATGTGTTCACATAGTCCTGCCATTGGTTTGGTACTAGGAGTGATCTCTGGGTCACCTGTCCCCCAGGCTGAGGTCTCCCTTCTGCACTCATTCATCAATGTACACGGCTGCTTCCTTGGCTGCTGCCTCTTCCTGTATCCTCACGCCTTCGACAGTCAGACATGCACACAGATAGGAAAAGCAATTGCCACTCTTTGTTTATTTCTCTATAAATAAACCCCCAGTATATCAGACCCTCTGAGTATTTTTAGAAAGTTGTGGATACTACAGCAGAATTCAGCATCTTGCCCATTCATAAGCTTTCTGCACTTCAGAAAAACAAAACCCACTGCAGATTTCCACCAGCGTTCTGCCAGTTTTGCTTCCTAAATAATTCAACATTAAGATCCAGTCAACTCTCCTACCTCCTCGGAAAAACTCCTGCAAACAGTGCCAATTAAGTTGCTGAAAACAGCCGATTTCCACTGATACTGTACAGATAAGGCTGACCATTAAATTGCAATTTGCCATCCCAGCCAGCGGTGGCTGCTGACAGCCTGCCGGGCTTGTAATCTCATTTAACCCTTCCTGTCAGAAGCAGCCCACCCCTTCACATAATGCCACCAAATTAGACTCGACAGGGCAGTTGGAAAGCGAAGCCTCTTTAGCTAAAAGTCAGGCCGCAGTGGGCAGCCCTGACCTTCAGTGGCCCCATTGGCCTCTGTTCTCCAGGGACTCTGGAGACATTTGCTTCCAGAGACAGACCTGGTGACAGAGGGGTGGGGCAGGACCCTGGCCACAAGGAGCTTGGCTTTCCCTGGGGGCAAATTACAGAGAGTTTTTCTAAACAATGGAGGAAAATTTCACCTGGGCCTTTCAAGTCTTTCTTTGGTAATAAAAGACGAATCAGGTGCTTCTGTTCAAACTCGCTCCGGCTCAATATTTTCCTCTGCCTGTGGTGCCCTCTGACTTGGAGCCAGGGGAAGCCTCTGCTGGAACACAGAGCCCCCCCACCCCCTCCGGCCGCACCGCCTGCATTTTAGATGAGGCCATCTTAGCTGGTGGCTGGCGTCTTCAAAGCCATCCCAACTGGCATTTACTGCAGTCCAATTTTCAGAAGAGAAGCAGCTGCCTGGAGCCCTTCACTCCATCCTTCCCTGCCGCCCACCCATCCCACTGGTTTTGTTCAGTGCCCAGTCCTGAGAATGCTGATTTCTCAGGATAGTCATGCCTGCTTCCCGGAACCAAAGCCCAGTCCACAAGTGTTTAATATCCAACAACAACCACAGGTCTGGAATTTAACCCAAGTGATTTTATATCATCCTATTAGAAAACAATTCTTCCGCTCCTTTCTCTTTCTCTCTGTCCCTTTCCTTTCTTTCTTTTTAAAAGCTATTAATCTAAAAGAGCTGTAAACCTGTAAACACACAGGGGTTTTTCTTTCTTTTCCTCCCACAAGAACAAATTAAATGTTCCAAGATCACACCACAGGTCAGAGCAGCCTCTTCATAAGCAAATGTATTTTCTGGTCTGTAGGAAGACTTCTGAACACACCGCACTTGAAAATTCTGTCCAACTTCTCACCCCACTTGAATCTAGAAATTAGGTTGCAAATGCACAAATGAAAAGCTAAATGCCAAGTATAGTTTAGGGAGGGAGATATGAAAGAAATGGGGGAGTGGGGAGAGAGAGAGAGAGAGAGAGAGAGAGAGAGAGAGAGAGAGAGAGGGGAGAGTCTTTGAATTACTTCTCTTTGGGAAGCAATATGTCTCTTGAGAAGCAGACAAAGTTCACGATGCTTGTGGGGTCTGGGGTGCACTCTGCTTTCCCACTGCATCCGGATGAGGCACCTCCTCATGTGTATCTGCTGCCTACCCCTGGCTGATATCCCCTGGCCCACATACCCTCCTGTGACTCACCCTTCAGACTCCCAGAGCCTCACAGCGGGAAGGGATTCTTGCACTTCTGGAAGCTGCCGCCCTTGGCTGGGTGTTGGTCGAGGTGGCCGGTCCCTGTTTCAGAGGCCAGTTCATCCTTGCTGCCGATGGACTCAAGCTCCGAGCCCCCACCCCGCACCCCTCAGCTTCATTTTTCTCCCTCCTTGACTAAAGTTAGCTGGACTCACAACCGAAGCCACCTCAATGTTTATCCGACTTCCTGGGGCTGCAGTGGAGTGAAGTCCTGCCTGCCCAAGCCTTTTGCAATGGAGTGGTTTATTTAATTTGTCAGTATAATGGGAGCAGCTGAATGAGAGACAGAGAATGCAGTGTGGTAGAAAAGAAACAAAGGCTAAAAGTACCACTATTTTGATTCTCTTTTTAAAATTACTTCCAAAGTGTGGTGTCTATTGTGAAGGGAAATGCTGAGCAAAGCCCGGGGTCTTGGCAATATTCACAGAGCTTATTCACCCACAGCCAGCCCTGTCTGTACATTCAGAGGTAGAATACACTTATAAATGATGTATCGGAGGGACTCTAGCTCCCATTGTGCTTTCAGTGTAAACAAAAAGGCACACAGGAGCTGACTGGCATACGGGCAGCGAGGCCTGGCTGGACCCAGCCATTCCCTACTCTGTGAGGGAAACTGGGAACTGGAATGGCTCACAGGGCAGGTTACTCCCAAAGACTTAACTCCTGTGCTCTATCCTCTCCACCCACCAACCCTGAGGCTGGCTCCTGGGCCTTCTAGAACATTCCACTGGGCAGCACTGGCTAGATCATGTCTATCCCACTGCCTGGTATAAACTGTGCCTTGACTCTTCTGGTAATTTCCAGATTCACCTCTTAGGGAATACCTCTATGGCCAACAGCACCCACAGGTTTCAAAGCACACGAGCACACAAGTATGGCCTTGAGGGTACCATGTGCTGAGATTGGGATGGACCTGTAGCCTAGGCTAGCCCTTTCTCACAAGAGGGCCCTTTGTGCCTACCAAGCTGGCAGCTGCATAGAGTCTCTAAGCCAGGACTTCCAGTAGCTGACTTCCTCCTGGATAGGCAGTGCTTCCTTGTTCAACTGTACAGATAGAGCAGCAGTGCATTTCTTTAAAACAGTGATACCTGGTTTGTAGGAGAGATGAAGCTGTGCCCTTAGCAACTCCACAACCTTGGTGTGTGTTATTTTCTTCTGCTGAAATATCTCTCCACACTTAGCACAACAGAGAAACCACCGGCCTCTTTCCCTGTGTACCTGCCCTGCCATGGGTGCCCAGCCTCTGTCTCTGGTTAAATACTTCTTATACTATAATTCTTAGGGGTGCAGCCTACCATCTTTGGGTGCTGGAGCTGAGTGGCTGGGCCAGGCCAGCTGTTTCTACCCACAAACTGAGCCAGGCTAGGTTGGGGATTATGCAGGTTTGGAAAAGAGCTGGCAGGAAACAATATGTGCCAAGGAGCATTGGCTCCTTTCTGCCTCAGATGACTCTTTGGGTCATAGGGAGAGTAGGTGAATTGGTTTGCAGCATTTGGTAACCAGCGAGCGTAGCTTCCGTGCTCACCAAGAGCTGGGCACAGTCTGAGGCATGCTCTATCTCTGCAGAGAAATGAGTTCCAAGAATGTGCACACTTGACAGATGGAGAGGCTAAACCTTTCAGAGCAGAGGTTTCCCAGGCTGGGGCTTAGCAGGGGCCTGAGGCACCTAATCTCTGTGCACTGGGCTTGGTTTATCTAGGCACTGTTCTAAATTTTCATTCCAGTGAAGGGAATGAATGTTGCTGAGTCTGGAGAGCTGTGGCCCATTGCACCATTGACACCCTACCTCCCTGCCAGCAAGACAGGCCATGCGGGTCTCCTCACTCCATATGCACTCCACTGGCTCCCTCCGAAACCCTCAGAACCTCCTGGAAGTTCCATGGTCCCTGCAGCTGATCGATGGATTGATTTTGTCACAGGACATTTCTGTTCAAGGGAACATCCTAAAACTATTTATGTCCCATACATAGTTTTTTGAGGCTCACCACCGTGCACTCCCAAATCAAGATTCTTTGAAGTGTCTTCAAATTTTGGAGACCTCAACTTTTTCTGAGACTGTAATAATATCACTTTAGTATAATACTCGGTGGGAAAGTTATACAACTTGGTACAGTGAAGGCATCAACAAGACACTCTAGAGGTCCTGTTGAGGCAAATCCCAGCCTGGCTGTGTGTTTGCGGGGCCAGGCCTCCCTGACTCACAGCTCCTCCCATTTCTCCATGCAGGCATGAGACATAGCAGGACAAAGCGTTGGGATAACTGGCCAGAGCTCGTAGTAGGGTTTCTTTCAGTCAGTCAGGGTAGCATTTGTGTATGTCAGGGGTTCTAAGGCTGTCATCCGGAGGGAGGCATTGACCCATCTCAGTGGTTAGATGGCTTGGATGTGCTTCTCCAGTAAGCAAGCTTTTTGGCTTCCATGACAGTCACCTTTCATACATGAGTGGGTAGAGGGAAGGAAGACACAGCCTGTAGCACACTGGACCCAAGACTTCAGCTCTCCAGAAAATTCCTCACTGCTTCACCATTTATAAAAAGTGAGACTACCATGAACATCTGAGCCCACGTTGTTGGCCTCACATGGAACCATAGGTCTCAGGAGCATCAACTTCACCTTGGCCTTGATGGACGTAACTCCAGAGCACAGACATTGAAGTAGGGTACGTGTATGTCATGTAGACAGACCCAGAGGAGTCTAAGGAATCTGTAACGAGCACATTTGACGGGGGGTGGGTGGGGAATGAGATCTCAAGAAATTTGACTTGCCCCATATTATTAGTAGACAAAACAGGGTTAGATCTCAGGTTTCTTTCCTCGTGAAATTAAAAAAATGTAGTTAGCACTCACTCTTTGTGGCTTGTCCACAGACCATTCAATCAACCATGGATAGAAACTATTTGAAAGAAAAGATTTCTCCTTCCTAAGCATGTGTGGACATTCATGTCATATTCCCTGAACTGCAGAGTGTAAGAGTCCCATGCACAGCGTCACACCTCTTGACAACAGTCCTCAGGAAGTCATTTCAGGTACTGGGAGGATGTAGCTGTGACCTTTGTCCTTTGCCACTGGAGTAGTGTGGGTTAGGTACCTACATGGAACCCTGGATCCGTGATACTTTGATACTAAGAGTGACTGTATGCAGTCTTTGAAAAGTAGAAGTAAAATATATTTTAATCATGCTATATACACAGACTTTCCAGGACGAATCCCTTATTTCTATAAGTTGTCCATCTTTCTCAGAGAATTCTCAACTACAGAGTAACCTGGATGTTTTTCACTGCATGAAGACACAAAGATGCCCCATTCGGGAACAGGGAGGTACCATGCGAATTTGAATTTGTTGAAATCCCGGTCTGTCATCAAAGGCTGAACGTTGAAGTCACAGGAACCTCTCCTTGTAGCAACCTGCCCCCCTTTTCAACCACTCAGAATTCTTGACACAGCAAATCCACATTTAGACCAGGTAGAAAGATAGCCATCCAGAGAAGTGGGGTCTCTGATGTGAATGCTTAAGACGAGAGTCTTGCCTTCCTGGCTCAGCTACGAAAATCCTTCAGGAGCCTGAACAATTTCCAGCCTCATTCTGCAACCCTGGAACTTTGTTCCCCCTTATTCACTCTAGTATGCTCAAATGAGGGCTTTGGTTCCCTCAGAAAGGGAGTGGGGGTGGGAGGAGGAGACTCACATGGTTGTTACGGGCTGCAGGCACCACTGGACTGAACAGCAAACCTGCAGAAAACGCCGTCTCATTTTTTTTTCCGCTTTCCTTTTTATTATTTTTTTTAATATGCTTTAAAATTCCTTGCAGCCTTCCTTCCTAACTGCACAATATCAAAAGCGCTCTGTTCTAATCCTCTCCTGGGCCGCCTCAATTAATCACTTCTTTATTACAGAACTTGGCACGCTGCCCTTGTGCCCACCAGCAAGCACTCGGCTCCCTCTCTCTGCCTGCTCAGAGCCCGGGCTCCTCCTCTCTCCTGGCTGCCTGGTCCTTCTCATTTTCTTTCCTCATTTAGAAAAAAAAAAAAAAAAAGCAAAGCTCTCCATCTCATTTTCTGTTTTGTTCTCCCGGTCCCTAAAATTTGGCGTATTCTTTCATTGCCTTAGTAAGTATTACTTTGTGCTGGCTTTGACTCCTGTGGCAGCTGTGGTTCTTGGTAAGATGTTGTGGTTGTGGGCACTTGTGAGCACTCTCTGAGTGCCACCCACTGGGTCTGTGTATAGAGCCTTCCAGAATTCTATGCAGAAAGGTGGATATCGGCACCGCCTGTGTAGGAGGAAAAATGATGTTGGCCATAGTAGCTGGGAGCGGGTTAGAACCCAAGACTGGCTCGCTCTTGGTTCCTTAGCAACCTCTGCAGCATCATGTCTCCTAGGTAACGTCCATCCTGGAGACCTGACTCTGTGAACTTGAACTCTGTCCTGCCATGGCTGGTCCAGATACTTCTAGGGGATAGTTACCCCAAGATAGATAGAGACCCCAAGCCTGAGTCTCCTCCATAAGGCATGTGAAGTAGTTTGATTAAGAATGGCATCCACAGGCTCAGATATTAGAATGCTTGTTCACCAGGGAGTGGCACATCTTCTCCTTTGAGGAGGAGTGAAAGGTGAGGCCTTGTTGGAGTAGATGTGACTTTGATGGAGTATGTGGATGGGCCTAGAGGTTTTCAAAAGCTCACACCAAGCCCAACACTGCTTCCGCCTCTCTCTCTGTTTCTCTTTCTTTCTCTCTCCTTCTTCCTCTCCCTCTCCCTCTCCCTCTCCCTCTTTTTCCTTTCCCTCTCTCCCTCTCCCTCCCTGTCTCTCTCCTTCCCCCTCCTCCTCTCCCCCTCCTCCGCCTCAACCTAACGATCAAGACGTAGCTCTCAGCTACTGTTCTAGCACCATGTGTGATACCATGCTCCCTTGTCATGATGGTAATGGACTGACCTTCTGAAACTGTAAGCCAGCCCCAATTAAACTCTTTCTTTTATAAGAGTTGCCTTGGTCATGGAGTCTCTTCACAGCAAAAGATCATTGACTGAGGTGGTTTGAATATGCTTGACCCACAGGGAGTGGCACTGTTAAGAGGTGTGGCCTTGTTGGAGGAAGTATGTCACTGTGGAGGTGGGCTTAGAAGCCCTGCCCACTGAGGAAGAGACAGTTTTCTCCCAGCTGCAGTTAGATCAAGATGCAGAACTCTCAGCTTCTCTTGCACCATGCCTGCCTGGACACTGCCATGTTCCCACCTTGATGGTAATAGACTGAACCTCTGAACCTGTAATCCAGTCCTAATTAAATGTTGTCCTTACAAGAGTTGCCTTGGTCATAGTGCCTATTCACAGCAATGGAAGCCCTAAGTAAGACAGTGGCTAAGACAGTTTGTTAATTGCTTTCTGCATGAATAGCTCCACTGGCTACATTGAGTGTTGCAGGGGATGTGCTCACCCGGAGCAAAATGTGGGGCTCATTGCCATGCAGGCAAACTGTCAAAGAAGAGAGCCCGTTGTGAACCCAGTGCATGGCTGTCTTGGCAGGCAGGGTTGTCTCTTCATGACTGTCCCAAGATAAGAAGTATTCCTGGTGACCTACTTAGCAAGACTGCCTTCTGCTATAGTAAAGATAGACTCCCACGCCAGCTTGGGGATACTCCCAAAGGATAGTTGAGTCCCAAGTGCCTCATTTAGTTGTTGGTAATATCTGATACACAGGTCTGAGCTGCTTTAGTCTGAGGTCTAAGAGAGAGAGAGAGAGAGAGAGAGAGAGAGAGAGACAGAGAGAGAAAGACAGAGACAGAGATTGACAGAGATTGAGAGAGATTGAGAGAGACAGAGAGAGACATACAGAGAGAGACAGAGACAGAGAGATTGAGAGAGAAACTGAAAGAGAAGTTGAGAGAGAGATTGAGAGAGACAGAGAGAGACATACAGAGAGAGACAGAGACAGAGAGATTGAGAGAGAAACTGAAAGAGAGGTTGAGAGAGAGATTGAGAAAGGGACAGAGACAGAGACACAGAGAGAGACAGAGATAGAGAGATCAAGAGAGAGACTGAGAGAGATTGAGACAGAGAGATTGAGAGATTGAAAGAGAGAAATTGAGAGACAGAGAGAGACATACAGAGAGAGACAGAGACAGAGAGATTGAGAGAGAGATTGAGAAGAGGATAGGGACAGAGACAGAGATAGAGAGATCAAGAGAGAGAGAGAGAGAGAGAGAGAGAGAGAGAGAGAGAGAGAGGGT
>JANHMN010000015.1:6870134-6881021 GCA_030674055.1 Rhabdomys pumilio | reverse complement strand
AGAGAGAGAGAGAGAGAGAGAGAGAGAGAGAGAGAGAGAGGTTGTGGGGGGTGAGTCAGCAAAGGATTCCTTCCCAAGATGCACTGGTTGAAGTGTAGTGTCCAAACAAGAGTCTCAGGTGTTGAACAGACAAGAACTGACAAGAGTAACTTGGAGTGCTTGGCTGCAAAAGCACTTGCCTACCCTTTCCCAAGACTACGGGAGCTGGCAGAGTCTCAGGCTGGCCCTCAGATTGACATATAGGCAGACACCTTTCCAGGGTCACCTTGCTACACCCCATATGTGTGTACAAATGAGGAAGGAGATACAGGGATAGCTGTTCCTTAGTCATCTCAGTGGAGAACTTGTGACTGTCCCCATAGTCTTTCCCGTGTGTCAATAAGGAGCAAATGTCCTGCTGTGGAGCCTCACTGGGCTGCCACAGGACCCATGAACCAAATTATATCCATCTCATGGTATGGCAGAATTGGAAGCTCAGTAGGTGACATCACTTCTGAGGTCACACAGCTAGACACAAGGTACTGAGGCACCTACCCCTGTGCCCCCTGTATTGGGTGCCTGATAATGGTCTTGGGTTGAGGATATGCTGGTCTCAGTATGACTCTTCTCCTGTAGAAGTCTAGGGGACAATCAATGCTTAGAAAGTATGGAACTGGTTAGGTACGGTACTGATGAAGGTCATATTCCCAGGGTTCACCCTGACACTCCTACCCAGCTTGGTTGTATGCTCAAGTGGATGGAAGAAAGCTGGGTTGGAATATTTGGGTTTCCACAGGTCTGTGGGCTGCAAGTATTTAGAGATGGTGTCAGACTTTAGGGACATGGGAGGAACATCTGGGAACGGAGACCTTCCAGGGGTCCTGAAATAACAGAGACTGCCATGAAGAACAAGGGACAACATGGTAGAGATGACAGTTACTGACAGTAGTGACAGTTTACAGACAATAGTGGGCTAGGACTCTGGCGAGTGCTATGAGAGACTCCCATGCCCACACACAAGTGTATCTCAACTGCTAGTATGGCATGACTCTCATGCTTGATGGCACTGTGGAATGTCCCCTGAGAGGCCTCAACCTGTAGTCACATGATCAGGATTGTGAATTACAGTGGCAGCACTCACCCAGGCTTCAGGGGACATATGGAAACATGGGAAGGAAGCCTTGATGTCCTGACTCTAGAGTAACATATGTGCTACTAGTGCCTCATGAGTGGAGGATGAGAAGGCTGCTGGCCATTTCAAAAAGCATAGGATGGTCCCACAACAAACAATTATCCAAGTGCTGAGGTGCGGAAGCCATGTGCTACTGTAGCCATGTGCTATGTCGACATGCGCTGTTATGGAACACTCACCTAGCTCTGCCCTCCCAACCTGTAGGCACGAGGTGTGTTTTCTGGGGGTGTAGTCACATTCTCAGGCTCTGCCAAGATCAATGGGTGTCTGGCTGTGCTCTGTGAGTGCAACTGGCTTGTTCACTACGAAATCTCTTAGACACACATTGCTCGGACCCTACAACCTTGCATGCATGCTCTCTGCACCGCAATAACCATTGTGTGTGTCCCCTTCTGCAAGCCAGCATTTGGATCTGCTGCCTCTGAGCTAAATTAATACATTTTAATGCTTCAACCCATAAATCATTCATCTCAAACTTCTCATCTCTTATGAATAAGTTCATCATCTCCATTCACATTTTGTCACAAAAATTAGGAGTTTAGCTTGTTGAAAATTCCCCGAGTTCCTCTAGTCTTTTCTGTTGCACAAGACCGTAAGCCAGAAGATCCTCATTCTTTCCACAGCAGAGGAGAAGCTAGGACATCGCACAATCAAGGCAAACAGCTTAGGAAAATAAGTCCTTTATTTATGGGAATTACCAATAAGCAGGCTGCTTTCATAAGAAACAAAAACTGTCACAGAGCTCACCAGGGTCGGCGTATGGGAGTCTGAATTATATGCTCTCTGCGGAGTTACTGTTCCAGATTATAGCAAAGCTTATGTCCCACAAATGACTTGTTAAAGTGGTCGAGCAAGGCACTATGTGAGAGCCGGCTGCTCTTGACATCATCTTACAAGGGGGTCTTTAAAGAAAGCATCCTTGCCATCAGTTTGAGCGAGTGCCAGCATCCTTGGCAGCAGCATGCCCTCAGTGGACAAAGTACGCCTTGCCTGAGGATGCCTTTGCTGACACAGTCTCAGTGTGGAGTTATACACATAAAGATGTTCAGACTGGCCTGGCCATTGCTGACAGTCTGGCTTTTATCGCTAGGTCATCTCCACACAGCTTCCTTGTGGTGATTAGTCACAAGCAGGCACAGCCTCCTGTGAGACAGAAGATATCCAAGAGACACTGTGATAATTCAGAAGGACCTGAACTGAAGGAAAACTGCCATGCAAATAGAGATTTTGTTTAATTCTTGAAAGAAAAACCCTCCATTTAAGAATAACTGAAAGCAAAAGCTTGAAACCAATTTATATGTTTGCTGTCTATGAATCATTTTCGCAGTTTGAAGAAAGGAAAGAGGTAAATTAAAGTTGTCCCAGGGTATTACTCGTAAGAGGTTAAAGTATGTTCTAATGGGCAGATTAATTCTGTGGGGAAATAACATTAAATCTTTCTGAAGGCTTGAAATTTCTCAAAAGCATTCTTACTGCTTCCTCGCATTGCAACAAATGCAATCATCTGGCTAGATAATCTGGCGTCTTAAATGACTTTGCACTTAAGCCCGTCAATTTGATCTTCCGAGGTTAATTGATTATCTCAACAAGCTTTCTTGCCAGAAAAGATCTGAGTGCTTACATCTTTTCATTAATTCCCGCTGTTTGGTGAGAAGGTGACAAGCAAGAAGAGGTTGCTTGGCTTAACTCCTTCATGGCCCTGTCTCTAGGGAAGACTAGGAGGGCAGTCTGGGCTAACTGCAGTGTCAGCACAACGCCATCCATGTGCGGAACACGGTGAGAACATGGTGACCGGAAGGAGGCCTGCAGCAGAGCCGAGCCCTGGGGATTGAGGGTGGCAGTAGCCTCCATGTATTACTTTCCAGGGCCCTGGAGGCTGGCTGTGAACCATCAAACAGCTAATCGTCCTGGACGAAGCCTAGCTGGGGCTTTCTGGGGAGGCTGTGTGTGCCAGCAATCATAAAGTGGCCACTAGGTTCCTCTCTCGTGGAGCATAGCCGGGACAGTGGGACCTGACCCAAGTTCAGTGTTTCTGTAGGCAGGAAAAGAGTGTAGGTGTCACTGGGTGCTCTGATGAGACAAAAAGAACCCCTCAAAACTGACCTAAGAAAGACTGGGGTCATGAAAATACCCTGGGTATCTCGGCACTCCGAGGACAAGGCCCCATCCCTATAATGAGCCCAACGATTGAGGCCTGTCATTCCCTCCCCACACTCAGGTCCTTACTCAGCTCATAAGGAGCAGAACCTCCAGAAAGCAGTGGGGCGGTGGGGGCACAGCACTTGGGCCACACCCCTCACCTTCCCATCAGCCAGTGCAGTCAGTACTCAGAACCTTCAGGAAGCATCTGGGGCCATATCACTTGGGCCACGCCCCCACCTTCCCATCAGCCAGTGTGCTTCAGTTACCCATCACTTCATTCTGGGTAGATTCCTGTTGTTTGCACCTGTGGGCATAGCTGGAAAGCAAAGAAAGAAGAGCAAGATGGACTCTTATACCTGTATCAACTGTGCCTGGGAATCTGGGGCACAGTGGGCGGGGCCCTCGGCGTGTCCATCCCACATGGAAGCAGCCCTACCACCCAGAAGCGGAGGGGGAGAGGCCACAGCTTTGTTTACCTCACACAAGAGAGGCAGCCGCAAACAGGCATTAATCATGGTCATTAGCCCAATTGCACCAAACGCTGCTGCTGCTGACCGCTCGCTCCCAAGTGCCTTTTGAATTCCTGTTCCTGTTCTCTTCCTCTTGGGAAAGAGGAGGAAAGTGACAAAATCATTAGAGACCATCTAGGTTCTCCCAGATTAAACTGTGTGTAAATTAAACACATGTGAAGTGCCCGATATGTGGCAAATTAGTACAGAGAACACGGAGCCTGTGCCTCGAAGTTCGCCTGCATATGCCAACCTGACAGCTCTTATTGCCCTCGGCAGAAGTATTTAAGCCGCCAGGAATCCCCAGTGTCAGGAAATGTCAGGGCCCTGTTATTAGACACGTTTAATTAGGATCTACCCCGCTGCTCCCAACAAGTATTTAATTAACTTCCAGGCAGGGCAATTAACTTCAGATGGCGGCTGATTTTCTTGCTCACCTTCTGTTGACACCTGGCCCTTGCTGTGTCCCACTTTGCTGACAGTGTTACAGATAGCACCCTTAGCGTCAGGGTGCAAGTCTGAAACCCAGGGCTCGCTATGAACAGCAGAGACAAGACCGCACTGAAGGTTACCTAACAAGAGAGGGGGAGACAGCTTGACCTGAAGACTGTAGATAAAGAGGGATGAGAAGAGGAGCTAGCTGAGAAGCAGAAGTAGCCCAGAGGCAAGCTTGACCTGACTCTTTTATACTCGGGGGGTCTATCTTTCCTCAGTAGATAAGGCTATGTCTCCATCTTGTTCCAGGAGCATGTCAGGGATAGCAGAGACTTTGACTTGTACCCTCCTTGTTGCTGTGAGGATGAAGAGAGATAAGAATGTGGCCCTAGCCATGGGCCAGCTCAGGACCCTCTGCTGGTGTTCAGAGAGTTGCATTTTTTAGTCACTTCCCTCCTGGCTATGATGTCTCTAGATAATCACCATCTTCACCATCATCATCACCATCATCGTTGTCGGCATCAGGCGCTGGATCTGCAGCTCCTCTGAGATTCACCGTGCTGTGTAATGATGGTGAGCTGTCTGGGAACTCAGACCGTTTTCAAAGAGAGTTTAGCAGTTGTATACCCACATTCATTGCTCTGTAACCTGTTCACAGTAACCAAAGACTACAGCTTGAGTGTCCACTGGTGGATGAACGACGGACAAGATATAGTCCACCCATGTAGTGACACATTATTCAGCCTTAGTAATTAAGATATTTTGACCCACACTATAGAATGGATGATCCCCGAGGAGATTACACAGAGTCAATAAACTGCCAGAAAGGACATAAGTTCAAGTATTCTACTTATATATGTCTCTAAGGATAAACCTGGAGATGGGGTAGAAGGTAGTTTCGGGGTGAAGAGAGGTGGGGGTTTGGCACCTACTGAGGACAGAATTTGGAAAGATAAAGGGAATTCTTGAGATGAATAGCAGTGAAAGTTTATGGCTGACCATAAACAGGCTGCTTGAAACGTCTGGATGAAAGTGTTTGTGTTTTGGGGATGTTCTGCTCTACATGGGAAGCCTGTGGATTGTCCTCTGTCAGGACACCTAATTACCTAATGAGAGGGGCAGCTTCTGGCCACCCAGTAGGTTCCAACCTCTGACAGTTGCACTGGGAAAAAAAAAAAGAATTTCTTTCAGTGTTCTGTCAGATGTGTTTTCTTGCCATGAGATGGGGCCTGGTTGCTTATGTTCTGTGGCATGTCTGGGAGTTTAACACATGCACACGAATTCTGTTGGCTTCCTCAGTGTAGGATAATATGTCTCTGTGTGTGACCACCATTTCCTGCACAGTCAATCACTATGTCTGTCACCAGTTGTGTCAAGAGCAGATGGCTCCCCCATGAAGACATTGAGGTACAAACTGGAATATCCTGAGAGTGTCCCCCTCCAGTGTGCATGTCACTCATCTGTCCTGCTTTCCTGTGGGAATGGGAACGGAGTCCCAACGATCCTGAACAGAGGAAGTAGGCTACTGAATCAATTCATGGATTCAACGTACTTACTGGGCACTTTCTACTTGCTTGGCTCCAGATTACATGCTATGATTCAGACATTCATCTGAATCACCAAAGCCTCGCTCTGCAGACACTTCCTGTCTGGTGTGGGAGGATCTGTATATAGAATGGCCACAGTCAGGAGACTGGGCAGTAAGAGTCAGTTCCTGGCCATCAAGTAGGGCTCAGATCTTTGCACTGTGGGAAAAAAAAGGACGTTCTTGCAGAGGGTGGTCCCTCTACAAATATGCAAAGATGGCATGACGATGGATGTACGTTATGCTTCTGATTCTGTCAAGTCACTTGCCAATCAATTCACTTGCAATCAATTGCCACTTAGTCCCAGGGTTGGGGAGCACACACTTTGCTCACAGGATGGCCCACTGGACATGTGGACCAGGAACCATGAGGGAAGGTCTACATCAGCTTCCATGAACAGTGTTGGCTCCAAGTGGGCAGAGAGGCTTCTGTCACTCTGCTGGACTCTAACAAGATCAACAGCAACATGCCTCTTCTCTCTTCTCACTCACTGAAAGGCCACACACCACATATGATTAAAAAACCACCTGACCTTCCTACTAGGCATCTAAGCAGAGAACTGCTAAGCTGATGGTGTCTAGGTGCCCGGGCTAAGAGATGGTCCCTGAATCCCACCAGGAGGTGCAGACCAAGCAGCCACATTAGTCGGGGACTTCTGCCTCTCGTTCTTTTATACCTTATTGAGTTATTAGAGAATGTCACCCACTGCTCTAAGTGTCAGACGTGGCCACAGCACCAACCTCCATCCATACACAATGCTTGGAACTGTCTGTCTCCATCACTGGGTACAAGAACAAGAAGGCAGGAGAGGTTACACGGAGGGTCCTGGGCCAACCAGATCAGCACCAGCAATAACAAGATTGATCTCTAAAAGCCCCTATTCCATCTTTGCATAGTGTGAGGCAGAGGGATGCCAGAGAATGGGCATTTCCTTCTGAAGGGTGGCTGTTAATTCACTTAGAAAATACATGAAACTTACAAGGTTCAGAAACTACTAGTCTCAGGAAATTTCTGAAACTAATAAGATTCTCAAAGCCCCTTCCCTGGATTATATACCTAATAAGAAGTACTGAGGAGAAGAGACCCACCAGCCTTGGTACCTGCACGTTGAGTAGGGACCCTCTGAGATGCAGCTGCATGAGAAGTCACCCAGGCTTGGGTGGGGTGGGATATTTGGTGAAGCATCTGCCTTTGAATTACCCATGTTCCTGTAAGTAACCCAAATAAATTCAGTGATTCATTAAGATGGGTGTGGATGGAATCTTTTTTTCTTCCTCCCTCCCCCCTCTCTCTTTCATAAGGCCATCTGTGCATTATCTAGAATAGACATTTCTTCATGCCTCCCCAGAAATAGTCACCCAACAGGTACCCACAATGGCCAGTGTCCTACTTACAGATATATAGTTCAGAATGGAGTATGGTGGGGCTGAAGCTAAGGGTGTGTGTGTGTGTGTGTGTGTGTGTGTGTGTGTATACCCTCTTATCGTGCTGTTGCTCATAGCAAAGAATAAATTATGCTATCTAAAATTCCACCAAGGAAGGTTTGGATGTTTTGGTTAACGTTGCTACCCTCTGCATCATGCCTGCTTCCTAGGCAACGTGAAGAAACATCAACGTGAAGAAGGAGGCTGTCAGGGAAACCCAGTGCAGAACATTTCTACACGGGACTCATAGTAGTCCTCGCTGCTGCAGAAAGTGGTCATGGGAGCTGCAATGCTGCCCATCCCCCTTCCGCAATCAACAGGGGATTTCAATTGTTCAGTGACCTTTAGACTGTTGAGATGCCATAAAGGACTCTCCTACTGTCAGCTAGGAGGTCTAGAGAAAGAAAGTTATATTTAGTCTAGTATTTTACCAATATTGATCTCCTACACTGTAATTTAGAACAATAGGAACACTGAGAAATAAACTACTGCATGCCGTTGTGGGCACGCATGCGCAGTGTTTGTGTTGTGGGCGCGCATTACACAGCGCAGTGTTGGCATTGTGGGTGCGCATTACGCTGCCTGCACAGTGTTGTCCTTCTTGCTGGATCATTTATGATATAGAATGTGTGTGTTTTCTGTGACACGCTCCTAAGTCTGGGTCAGCTGCTGACATTTAACTCTGTACATGCTCAAAGCTAGGAGGAGACTTTCTGGTGTTCTCTGATGTGACAGCCACTGCCTTGAGCATCCCTCTACCCAACTCCCACAGCCTCTTCTGCAGCTTGTCCTAGGAAAAGTCACGATGCCAAGCACCCAACAGCACGGTACCCAGTAAACAGTTCTCAACCTGATCCTTGTTTGATTAGTGATTCTCCAGCCCTTTCTTCTTCTCTAAGTAACTATTTTATAAAAATGTTCATTTATCTATGGAGAACAGAAGGTAACACGATGTATGGATATCTGTGTGCCGTGAGTGATATACCAGCCTGTTGGTGACTAGAGAGCTAGAGCTCTGCATGTGATTCACACAACGATTCTTGGCTAATGGATCACAGCTGCCATTGGAAGTATGCTATTGGAAGGAAGCATTGAGCCCAGACTCCTCCTCTTAAACTGTGGGTTGCAACCCCATATGGTGATCACTGAATATGGGAGCTACAAAAAAAAGGAGGGGGCAAGGCTAAAAGATTTCTGAATGCCCAGTGACCAAAATTAGCTCAAAATTAAACGTGTAATATGACTCAGCGGTATTGCTTCCTTGTGCTCGCCTGTGTTGCCTGCGTGACTTCACCATAGCCTTGGCTCTGAGCATCCTCTGAGCATCCTATGCCGGCACTTTGCAGTATGCACTCTGCCACAGCACCCCGTGCCAATGAGCAGTGTATGAAACACTTGGCTTAGGGTCAAGAACTCTGTTGCGAGTAGCAGTCTTTCACCTGTGTGTAGGAAGTGTTCGTCTCTTATAGAATCACAGATGGTTTAATTACAGCCGAGTAAAGACTTCTAATATTTTCCTACCATCCTCGGCATGTAAGTATGAAATGAATGTATCTGCCAGGGTTCATCCTCATTATCAGTTTGGCTGGACTTAGAATCACCAAGGAGACACACCTCTGGGCCTGTCTGTGAGGGAGGTTTGCTTGAGAGAAGAAGCACCCTGAATATAGTTGGCACCATCCATGGTCTGGGATCCTGGGCTGAGTGAAATAGGAGAGAGTTGGCTGAATGGAGTGTCTGCCCCTCCCTGCTTCCTGCCTGCAGAGCACTGTGAACAGCTGCTGCACACTCCTGCTGCTGTGCCTCTCCTCCATGACAGACGGTACCCTCAAACTGTGAGCCAAAAGGACCCCTTCTTTCCTTAACTCTCTTTTTGTAGGAGCCTAAAGAAATAGCTCAGTTGTTAAGAGCACTGGCTGTTCTTCTAGAGGACCCAGCGTAGATTCCAGCACCAACATGGTCGCTCAGAACCACCTGTAAGTAACTCCAGTCCCAGGGGATCTGATGCCCTCTCCAGGCATCCACAGGCACTGAAGGTATATGGTGCCCATACATACATGCACACAAACCATACACACATACACACACTGTCTTAGTCAGGGTTTGTCTTCCTGCACAAAACATCATGACCAAGAAGCAAGTTGGGGAGGAAAGAATTTATTCAGCTTATACTTCAACATTGCTGTTCATCACCAAAGGAAGTCAGGACAGGAACTCACACAGGGCAGGAACTTGGAGGCAGGAGCTGATGCAGAGGCCATGGAGGGGTGCTGCTTACTGGCTTGCTTCCCCTGGCTTGTTCAGTCTGCTTTCTTATAGAACCCAGGACTACCAGCTCAGGGATGGCACCACCCACGATGAACCCTCCCCCCACCCCTTGATCACTAGTTGAGAAAATGCCTTACAGCTGTATCTCATGGAGGCATTTCCTCAACTAAAGCTCCTTTCTCTGCAATAACTCCAGCTTCCGTCAAGTAGACACACAAAACTAGCCAGCACACACACACAATTTAAAAAAAAATATTAAAGCAAGAAAAAATATTTTAAAAAGATAGCTTTTGTAAGTTGTTTATTCATAAGAAAAGTAATGAATAAACTGTTTGGTTTACGCTGTGTTATGATGTTTAATTTTCAAAGCTGCTGTTTTAGGCGGTGACTTAAGCCTCGTGTGAATTTTGGCTTGGGATTAGAACTGAACATCCAGCAACTTCCGGCTGGCCCCGAGTGCACTTCTGCTGTCTGATTTCTCTCGCTGACACAAAGCAGTGTCTTCAGCGTTAGTACTTGTCGAATAGAAACACTGAGGAATGTTGTAAGAAGCTTGAAAAAGCATTCTGTATCCCACAGTGTCAATACTCAGCCAAGGTTTCTTTACATAAAACCTAACAAGCAAACCCACATATTAGTATGCATTTTTATTTGGGTTTTGATAAGAAGCAAACCTACATGTACAACCAAAGAAATTTTAAAATAAACTTATGAATTACTACCAGTAAGTATTTGATTTTTATACCTATTTCATGGGCTTGTATACCTGAGATCATGCAAACATTTCTCTTAAGGAAAGGGGTCACGAGTGGAAATCTTAAGAAGCCCGGGTGTAAGTGGGGGCCACTGAAATCAGGGCATAGAAGAATCTCACAAAGCAAACACCACTGATAGCCCACAATTGCAGTCTGTGAGTGTGTGGGTGTGTGTGCCGAGAAAAATCAATTTTCATTTCCTGGGCTATAATGGCTGTTTCTTTTGACTATATAGTTTCTGTCTGGCTTTTCTTTCTTTCTTTCTTTTTTTTTTTTTAAACAAACATGAGTTTGTTCTATAGTTAGAGTAAACCCTACTACACACAAATGTACACAGATTATGAACTGCTCTGCAAGTCACGTTTTATTGGTTCCTGAAAGAAGGCTGGAGTTTGGGATTAATGCTCAGATATCCGGAAACTGCAAGCAAGTAGAACCTTCTACTGTCCTGTTGGACGAGGGCAAAAGGTGCTTGGGTGCACAGGGGTGAGCGTAAGTGTGGCTCAGCTAAGTCCTGGGGTGTGTGTCAGGAGGAGGACAGGTGCCACACGCTCTCTGGTCAGCCATTCTTGTCAGTACCCATGCTCTCTGGTCAGC
>JANHMN010000015.1:6859115-6870124 GCA_030674055.1 Rhabdomys pumilio | reverse complement strand
TTGTCAGTACCCATGCTCTCTGGTCAGCCATTCTTGTCAGTACCCATCTGCTCACACTGTCATTTTCCGAATGTTTTTCACATTGACTTACTTTCCTTTGCATTTAGCTAAGCAACAAGACCCTTAAGATAAATTTGATGTGCTTCTGTCAGCTCTCCAGTATAGCTTCGAGTGAAGCCACAGCCATCCAGATCTGTGTGCTCGGTGGAATACCCACCTCCTCCCCTGGGGGAACTCACACTGACACTGTGTGAGTATATGGAGAACGGAGGCCATAGGCCTACAGCATGGGGTCTCCACATGTACTGTCCTGGGATCTTTTACCAAGTTACTGGTGGATACCAGGGGGAGGTGTGGCTCCTGGCACAGCATCCATCAAATTCAGTTTATAACAACAAGGCCCTGTCCATGCAGAATGCCCAAATGGGCAGACATGGTATGAGGTGGACTACTGGGCAGATTCAGGCCCCCTGGTTAGCACCACCAATCCAGGGCATACTCATTGGCTTTGAAACACAGCCATTAGAAAAATTTGCAGCACACACCCAAGTCTTGGCAGCATACAGCAGAAGGTGGCTTGTCCTTCCCTTCAGTGCCTCAAGTCACCACCCAGAGTGTGAATCTATACAGAAGGGAGAAGAGATCCATTTAAATTTATTTCCTTTAATACTTTTTGTTAAAAAAGTATTGCTATTGGCAACTAATACAAGGGCCAGGTTTTGACCCAGGCCTTCTTCCTCCAAATGCAGCTGGTCCTGCAGCCAGGGAGGGCATCACTAGGAATGAGTCTCCTGTGAGTCTGGGCCTTAGATACTTTAGCCACATGCCAAGCATGGAACCTGTAAGGTTTAAGGAGAACATCCTGGAAGTACTCTAGGAGAGGGGAAGCCAGGGGCTGGTGTAGGGTGGGGGCAGGGGATGCTGAGGAAACATGGGGTTGAGAAGCTGTAGTGACTGGCTGAGCATCAATGTTGAGGTCTCCATTAGCTGTAAGATGGAAGAGGAGTACACAATCAGCCCCTGCTGTCATCTTGCTTGGGCCGCCTTACACCCTGACTACTGCCTGTGTGCCTTCCCATTGGAAGGAAATCCCTGATCTCCTATCTGAAGTTGCCATTCATTCATTTGGGAGTGCATGTATTCTGGCCAATCCAGGTTTTATTACAGGTCAACAGGCTGAAGGGTCAGTGCACTGGAGGAAAGAACAACACCCCAATGTAAGACGGATGGCCATGGATGCTTTCCCTCCAGCTTTCCCAGTGTAGCAAAGGTATCCATACGGCTTTGCTCCGCCTGACCCTCATGCTGTCCCTAAGAGCCAGTGTGCATTACATAAGCACAGTATGAGAGGTAGGCATGCTGCCTAAGGCTTCGTCTAGATGTGTTCTGCCTGGCTCCTGACATGCACAGACCTCGGACGTGCCATGCAGACAGCGATGGTGAGGGGCCATGATTGCTCAGTAGAAGAAAGCAAGCAAGCCCATCAGCTGATTTGGAACACCTGGTTAAATCCTTTAAAGGCAGCACTCAGGGGGATTCGTATTTAACTGATGGAAGCAGGGAAAGCTTGTAATTTAGCTATCACTCTGCTCCATAAATGGGAGAAAAGGAAGTAAAGGCAGCACCAAGCCAGGAACCGGGCACACACACAGCGGCAGGTCTATGAGAGCCCTGTTTCCATTGACATAGAGGCCGTGAGAGCCAGTCACAATATAGCCCCAGGGTATATAGGCTGTGTTACATCAGCACCATGGTCTGAAGTTTGTGAAGCCCAAGCAGACGCACTGGGTAGGATGACACCACAGAAATGATCACACTTCTGGGTAGGATGTAGGCTGGAAAAGGGGTGCACCAACATCGGGTTATGGTTCAGTGACAGCGTTAACATGTTATTCTTTTATTCCCAATAGTTCATATTACAGAAATGCTCTCCAAGCATGAAGCCACTAAAGGATGCTTACCAGTGCTGCCAGTGGCCGGAGAGATTAACCATGTGGTTTGAACAGGCTTAACTCAGGAAGTGCCACTATTGAGAGGTGTGACCTTACTGGAGTAAGTGTGTCAATGTGGGCATGGGTTTTGAGATCCTCCTCTTAGCCACATGGAAGTTAGTCTGCTCCTGGCTTCCTTTGGGTGAAGCTGTAGAACTCAGCTCCTCCAGCACCATGCCTGTCTGGGTGTTGCCATGCTCCCACCTTGATGATACTGGACTGAACCTCTGAACCAGCCTCAATTAAATGTTGTCCTTATAAGACTTGCCTTGGTCATGATGTTCACAGCAGGAAAACCCTGACTAACACAGTGGCACACTGGAATACGACTTCTGTATTCGCTCTTTTCTCATCTGGGTCACCGAGTATCTGACAAAGTTCCTGAAGGAAGGATTTGCTTTTGCTCATGGCTTATTGGGACAGTTCACTGTGGGTTGGGCAGCGTAGTGGAGAAATGATGGTGGCACCCAGCAGTTAGTGGCAGGCAGAATGTGCCGCTCACCCTTGCCTCCTCACAGCTCAGACGATCAGAACAGAAAGAGCTGACAGAGTGTGGTGAGGCTATGAACCCCAGGCCACTCTCTGAGCCACTTCGTCTAGTGGGATTCCACCTTCTAAAGATTCAACAACCTCCCCGACATACCGCCAGCTGGAAACCAAGCATCCAAACACACGGGCCTGTGGGGGGCACATTTCACATCTAAACTTAAAAAGTATTATGGGATTGACCAGGAAACTTTTCGTTACAAATTAGAAAGAAGGATTCTAAAACTCCTTAGAAGGAAGCAGACATGTGTGTGGTACGGCCATCATGGACACTTAGTAAAATGTCCACGGTGAAGCTCATCATAGAGGGTGACTCTAGTTTTGTTCTTAAAGCCACACATTATAAATACATGCAGAGAGGCAAAAGAGAAAAGCCGAGTATAGAGGGGACCCTGAGGCTGCAGTTCGTGATGAAAGTCTCACCTGCTGGGGACTCCAGCTGGCAGCCTCCTTTCCCAAGCTGTCCCATGGCTTTGGTATCTTAACAGCTGGACTTATTAGTGAGAAGGGTTTTCTTCTCCTTCCTTCCTCCCTCCTCCCCTCCTCCCCTCTCTCCTTCTTTCTCTCTCTCTCTCTCTCTCTCTCTCTCTCTCTCTCTCTCTCTCCTAAATTTTTTTTTGTCTCTAAGATAAAGGCTTCTATGCAGATTTCTGCCCATGGAAATCCATAGAGTGCTCTATAAATTTGGAACCGGTCGGCTTTGGGAACTCAACCCCTCATTTCAGTGTGGTTTAAACACAGACGCTGGGATGTCAGAGAGAGCTAGCCAGTGAGCAGCTGTGAATCTACGCTGCATTTGCAGAGCTTGTGGGAAATGAGTTAGGATGCCGGCTTTTTGCCAGCCAAACCAGTCCACCAAAGGTTCGAGATTAACGGATCCCAGATACAAGGGTGGGGAATTCCTCTCTGTTGTTGAATGATTCCAGGAGCAATTCTTCCACATCTCTGCAGCTGAGGAATCTGCTCAGTCCTTTCTGCACTGTGTGAGCGAATGCTCTTGTTTGCCAGTGCTTAGCCATGTGGGCCACTGTAGCTCCCTGGGCTGATCCATCTGCACTTGGTGCTGCTCCCAGAGAGAGCGCCAGCCACTTCGGCCCACGGAACTGGAAAGACAGATCCTGGGACCTTGGGTTAAACCTTGGTTTTGTTCACATGCAAACGCACTTAGGCCAGAACTATTTAGGAAGGGAAGGAGAATACAAATACGAAAAGCAAAAGAAGACACAAAAACAAGGGACACACACACAACAAAAACACAAACAACAACAACAAACCAAACTGCCCTGGAAGCTGAGGAGTGAGGGACCTAGTTCCATGACACAGAGCATCAAACAAGATAGAGCCCAAACAAGATAGAGCCGGATTTTGCTGCAGAACACTCCCTGGACACCAAGTGAGGATTCCCAGAAGCGGTAAACCTGAACTGAGCTTGTCACCCCCGGGTTAGGGTTTGGATATTACAGCCCTTGGAAAATTATACTACAATCAAATGTATCAAATTCTATAACCAGCAATTTCAAACTGCGCATTCCAAATTGATATATTCTGAACGCATGAAAGGACCTGATCCCGGCTTTGAAATCAGCCGTTCGCCGTACAATGCCGTCTGACTCTGAAACGCGGCGGGGTCCTTTTCCCTGCTGCACCTGGATCTTCAGAAATGTCAGCAGCTCATCGCAGACAGGTCTGGCTGATGCTGGAGCTGCTATCAGCCTGCAACTCCAGGACAAAGCCAGGGAGACAGGCAGGGAGAGAGACATGTACACAGGCCCAGAGCAAGGGTGCTGATGATTCACCAACAAGCATCAAGGGATCTGGCTGGTCTGTCTTGACTCTAACTCACCAACAGCTCAGCATGATAAGAGAAGAGAACTGAAGGGTGAACAGGGCCCAGGATGGAAGAGGAGCCCTGTTCTAGCTGGGTCTAGCTGCTGAAATTACTTATGTGAAATGCTTCATGATGAGTTAAAATGGAACGCAATGCCCTAGAAGGGCAGGTCCACCACTCCCATTGAAAACACAGACACCAGTCAGGTCTGGGTCATCCTGGGAAAGTGGCTCAGGTGAAGGGGGCCCTTACACAACTCCCTACATGGGGAGGCAGGTGCTGAGGGATGAACCCTGAGCCAGCTGCTGGGAACAGTGCCCAGATGACATCACCTTGACTGCTGCTCTGTCGTGACAACCACTGCTCATGCCTCCTTTCCTCAGGTGCTTCAGATCACAGGGCAACACAGGCTTGGTCTACAGCCAGCCAAGTAGAAACTGCCCAAAACAGTTCTCCCTGACTGGCATTGAACCACCCACTGTGATACCAGGCTACTGACCTGCTGTGGTGCCAGTTACGTGGAAATACTCCAAATCAATCACTTATACATTAATCGATGGGCACACTGGGAGAGTGCCCTGCCATCCATTCCCTAGCTGGAGAATGAATAGAGCAGACTGAAGAACCCAGGAAGATGGGGCTGGAGCTAAGAGGAGGGGTATAGGGAGGGTTTCCTTCTGTAAGGCCACTAGAGAGAGGCATGGGTCAGGGGCTCTGAGGGGATGTGGTTTGTATATGCTTGCCCCAGGGTGTGGCACCATTAGGAGGTGTGGCCTTGTTGTAGGTGTGTCACTGTGGGTGTGGACTTTAAGACCCTCATCCTAGCTGCCTGGGAACTAGTCTTCTCCTAACAGCCTTCAGATGAAGATGTAGAACTCTCATCTCCTCTTGCACCATGTCTGCCTGGATGCTGCTGTGCTCCCACCTTGATGATAATGGACTGAACCTCTGAACCTGTAAGCCAGCCCCACTTAAATATTGTTCTAAGAGTTGCCTTGGTCATGGTGTCTGTTCACAGCAGTAAACCCTAGCTAAGACAAGGTTAAGGAGTCTTCCCACATGCCTGCTTTGCTGTTGTATGGTGGCCTCCAAAAGCCCTTCCTCTGGCTCCTCTAGGGAATCTGCTCTTCCCACTAGGCAGGAGCTGCGTCTAGGCTCCAACTAGTTTTCAAAGTGCATGTACATTTGTTTTCTCATGAAACCTGCGAGACTATGCCTAATTGGCAGTTAAGTAATTTTCTCAGAACCTCAGAGAGGTCAGCCAAGTCCCTATGTACTCTTGCTCCTGACTGGAGATGTCAACTTGGACCTTCCAGTGTCCCGACTTGTCCATGACTACTCGCCTCTGTGCATTCTGAGTCCACCCGTCCTCTTGAAGGGAATGTCTGCCTGAGGAGGAGTCACTGTCACATGGCCCTTTGATCACCAGCTGTCTCTTATGATTTATGGACTCTGTGCTCCTTCCCTCAGAGGCAGAACTCTCCTTTATGTCACAAGCAACTTGTCCCTTTCCTTCATCCCGCCGAAGCAACCTTTGTCCTACTTAGCTTAAATCATCAACTCCACACAGCCTAGACTCTTACTCTATTGAGGAATTTTCTAAATCGGATTTCCTGTGAGGATGTCTCTGGGGATTTTTCTTGATTCTTAATTGATGTAGGATGGCCCCACCCACTGTGGGCTGCACCATCCCCTGCCCTGGGCAGGTTACACTGGGCTATAATAAGAAAACTAGTGAAGTATGAACGTTCAAGCAGGGACACAGCCTCCCCATCCTCCTCCCTCTCTTCTCTCTCTCCTCCCTCTTCTCCCGAGTGAACAGCTGACTATACTGCCCTTTCTAAAACAAGAGTTCCAGGTTGTAGGTTGCCTGCCACCCTGTCTAGAGCAGTTCAGACTGGATCCAGCCTTCGGGGCAGGCTCTGCTTGTGGAACAGGGTCATGTGGTCCCAGTCATGCAGTGACGAATGATCTCGGTCACACAACCGTCTTGGGACTCAGTGGTGACAGTAACTTAAGGTGTCCAGATCACATGACCATGATGGTTAATCTTTACTGTCAATCAGACTGGATTTTGAGTCCCCCAGGAGATGCATCTGGGTGTGTCTATAGGGGAGTTGCAGGAGAGGAAAGATCTGAACGTGGGTGGCAGCACCTCATAGGCTAGGGACCTGGCCTGAATACAAAGGAGAAAGTGAGCTAGCAGCAGCAACCATTTCTCCCTGCTTCCTGACTGTAGATGTAATGCAATCAGGATGTAATCAAACCACCTCATTCCCCTGCCACCGTGCACGCCTGCCACAGGGGACGGTACCCTCAAACTGTGAGCCAAAACAAAACAAAAGCAAAAAATGAACAAACAACCTCAAAACCAGAAACAAAAAAACACCCAACCTTCCTTAAGTTGCTTTTAAAAAGGTTTTCTATTTAATATTTTAAATATTTCATGTGTATGAATATTTTGCCTGCACATATATATACATAGCATATGCAAGCCCAGTACCTGTGGAGGTCAGAAGAGGGTGTTAGTTCTCCTGAATCTGGAGTTATGGATGGTGTGAGCTGCCCTGTGGGTTTGGGGAACTGACCTTGCATCCTCTGTGAGAACAGCTTGCTCAGGTATCTTTCACAGTGTTGAGAATAGTTAGTTAACCCAGAGGCTGAGAGGCAGGGACGCTTCCCTCGGGGTTCTTAGCCTCATGTGGGAGCTTGTAAGGCTGGCATTGTCCCACTGACCCACTGACCTCCTGAGCCAGCCCTCCAGGTCATTCCGATATGCACACACTTGCCTACACCCACATCCTTATTTTTAACGTGAACGTTTTGCGTTTTGCTTTGTTTGAGTCAAATACTTACACTGTAGAGAGAGGCTAACCATTGGAAGTGGGGACATGATCACTGACCACCAGTGGTCAGCAAGGTCCAGCTCTGAAGCCTGGTTGGGGTCGTTTACCAAGAATGCCTGGGCCACCTCCTCTGGAAAGAACTGTCTCTCCATAGTTAAGAAGTGAGACAGAGGTGTTTTGGAGACTTCTCCATCTTTCTTTGCTAGGCAGGGCAGAGGCCTCTGGGACATCCTTAGTACCATGGGGTTAGAGGATTCCAAGCTGCAGCATGAAACCTCCACAGAGGAGCTTGGCCCATGAGCTGTCTTGCTGCTTGCTGCCAAAGTGCATGAGAGGTACAATTAGTCATTCAAGGCCAATTCCAGGGCGGAGCCTCCTCCTAGTTGATCCTAATGTCCCCTGGCTTGCCATAGATGAGGTTGCCATGGTGATGTAGGAGACAGAATTTGGATAACGACCAAAAAAAAAAGTTGCAGTGAAGACAGTTCAGAGTGCAAGCAGGCACCAGCCACCACTTTCTCACAGCAAGTCAGTACCACAGAGCAGATGCAAAGCACCTCAGTCTCCCATGACTCCAAGAGACCAAAGCCATACACACAAGGATTTGTCCCCATGTCCCAACATTCCCCAGCCAGCTGATGTGCAATGTGCTTTGGAGACTGATTCACAGCTGAGTCATTGGCAGTTCCTGCATGTACCAGGTCCCACCGCTCTTGGCTGTACACAAGTCAGAGAGCTTTCCCAAGGATTCTCACTCAATATGGGTGGAATTACATTTAATTACAAATTTAATGTAAGTGAATGTAATCAGGTAATCAGGATGTGTGAGATTTACTCCCTGTAACAGCACGCTTCCGATGTGCTGTGTGAGCCCAGGTTGGAGCTCTCACTGAACTTGGAGGAGAGAGATGCCGCATGTGCGGCGGAGGCAGATGATTGCGGAGTTCAACGTCTCCATCCTTCAACACGTCATTTACGAAATGCTGTGTTTAGCCAATACTTTTAAACAATTTGCTAAATATGTTTTGTAAGTATCAAACAATTTCATAGTTAGTGGAGGCCTAAAAAAGCCCCAGGATCTATTCTCTTGGCTGCATATAGCTCAAGCAGCTGATGTCAGTTTTAAAAAGTTTGCTTCGTTATAAATCAGCAAAAATAGGAGTTCAGAGCAGAAGAGCCAGTGGCAGTGCTACCCAGGAAACCAGGCCTCCGGTGTTACCAGATTCCCAAATGGCAGTGCCCAGGGGCTGGTGAGATAGGCTAGTCACATTCCTCCTAGACAGCCTGTAGGTGTGTCCTGTGAGCAGGGACATCTGCCTTTCTAGGAACCCCACGAAGGTCTTGATGGGTTGTGTGGTGTCTATGAGCTGCCTCGAGGAGCTCCTGCCTTTGGTAGTGCCTCTGTGTGTCCTGGGTGCTACCTTGGGGCCCAGATCAGGCCTGCCTGTCCTCTGGTTGGGGAGTTTTGTCCTTCTTTGCTCTGCTGGGGCCCAGAGCAGGCCTGCCTGTCCTCTGGTTGGGGAGTTTTGTCCTTCTTTGCACTGCTTCATGCTTTCTGGAAAGTTCTATTTGGAGAAAGTGTATGGATATTAAAAACACTGTTGCCAGTGTCTAGGGAAAAGGTCAATCAGGTGCTACCTGGTTTGGAGTCCAGATTAGACACTAGAGGGCAGGGCCAGGGGATCTAGAAAAAGTCTGAGCCTATTCTCCGAGACAGCGATGTCATAGAGCCACACAGCATGGAGCTAGTGGGTACTGCATCACAGTTCAACATGGCCGCCTCCCATGACCCAGCTGGCCTTTGTGGGCTACTGTCTGGACCTTCAGTGTCCTGGTCTTCTTTGCCAAGACCAGGTGCTGGGAAACACATAGCTACAGGCTGCTCTCTTCTACTGCCCTGTCTTTGTCTTCCTTCTTGAATACTGAATATTGAAAAGGAAGGTGATCGTTCACCAGCCCTCAGCTCTGTGTGGTACACCATCTCAGGGAATAAACTCCTCTATGCTCAGCAAGCAGCACTGCTGAGCTCCAGAGCACAACCCAGAGGATCAAGAGAATACACTAAAGGCAGCATGGCTCTAAGCCTTCTATCTGTCTATTCATCCATCTATCCATCCACACGTTCATAGATCTGTTTCTTCATATGTCAGGATGAAAATTAGACATGGCACCAGCATCATATGTTAACGTGACTTTTAACTCAAAATGTGGTCACCTTCTTTTCAATCAATAGGGCTTCATCTACATGCTTGGATTCTTCTTCTGGGCATATGGCTGGACTCCTCTCTCCTTCTTCTTGGAAGTTAGGGCTACTCACGTGACTTGCTCTGGTCATCACGTGGAAGTGAATCGAGGCACACCACACCTAGGTCACGTCTCTAATCTGAGCTTGACGCTACTGTCTCATCCTTATAGGACGAGCCGAAGCCCACACTGAGGATCCTGCAAGCACCAAAAATATCTTCAACCCCCATGAGCCCACCTACCTGATCTGCCTTGCTGTAGAGTCGTTTCCTAAGATATGGAAGTGCTCAAAGCCTGGGCTGTTTGTTACAGCAGCAGGTCCCAACATCCCCTGACTAATGCAGAAAGCATATCCTGTGACTGTTGCTTTAAGAATGAGAATCAAATTTTCAGATCACTGCAAAGGTGAACTTTTTGTGTAAGCAGAAAAACCTAAGTTCTATAGCTTCACCATGCAAGAAAGTATACATGGTGTGGCTAATCAAAAACGTCCTAGAAGCCTGATCCCCGCGAGGGAATCTCCTGCTCACCCACTGGTGTAGAGCTGGCCAAAGCTCGTGGCTGAAGAGTTCATAGGCCCTGGGTAGCACTGCTATTGCTATTCACTATATGGGCATGCTGTCAAATTGCTGTCAAATTATCTTGTCTGTATTTATATTTATATCATAGACCCAGGCTGCTTTCAACCCTGGTCAGAGAAGCTTCTTTCTGTGGTGGGCAGCAGTAAGGAGAGATGCAGAGCCAGGCAGAGCACTGGAGTGAGAGACTGAGCACTCAGCCCTACGTGGGACATGTGCACCACCCCACCCCAACAGAAGCTGGGGGAATATGACAAAGAGGAGACAGAAAGAGTCTAAGAGTCGGCGGGGGGTGGGGGGAACTGGGAGGAGGGACTGAAAGGACGGAGTGCTGGGAAATGCTGTCTTTTGAACGTGGCACACTTCTGCAGTCACAATCTTACAGCTGCTGCGGTCACTAGACCTGCACAAGATCAAGCCAGCCAAAATTGTGGTATAGACAGTGTCCATGACCTCCAGATCTTGCCTTTTACTGAGGAGCGGATGGTGGTTTATTAATAGAAGAGAGAGTTTCACTCTTTTTAGTGTGTGCTCACTGGTGGGATTCCCACTCTCTAGGGGACAGTCCCGCTCTTGTGCACATAGAGACAACACTAACTGGACTTAGCAGCTATTAAAAAAAAAAGACACAAAATTACATGGGGGTCCTGTGGGGGTAATATGAGAAGAGATGGGGGATAGGAAGCAGATATGAGTATATACCATTATGTACTTGAATGAACAAGTCTCAATAAGCAAAACTGTAAAAATAAAAACTGAATTATAGATCTAAATGATACATATGAAGGGGCACGTGCAAAATAGCTGGAAAGAACTAGAGAAGCAGTAGGTGGGAGCACATGCCTTCAGCCACTGTGGGAACACATGCCTATAGTCACTGTGGGAACACATGCCTATAGTCACTGTGGGAGCACAAGCTCTCAGCCACAGTGGGAGCACATACTCATAGCCACTGTGGGAGCACATGTCTATAGTC
>JANHMN010000015.1:6839826-6859105 GCA_030674055.1 Rhabdomys pumilio | reverse complement strand
CCACTGTGGGAGCACATGTCTATAGTCACTGTGGGAACACATGTCTAGAGTCACTGTGGGAGCACATGCTTATAGCCACTGTGGGAGCACATGCCTTCAGCCACTGTGGGAGCACATGCCTATAGTCACTGTGGGAGCACATGCTCTCAGTCACAGTGGGAGCACATGCTCATAGCCACTGTGGGAGCACATGCCTATAGCCACTGTGGGAGCAAATGTCTATAGCCACTGTGGGAGCACATGTCTATAGTCACTGTGGGAGCACATGCACTCAGCCACTGTGGGAGCACATGCCTATAGCCACTGTGGGAGCAAATGTCTATAGCCACTGTGGGAGCACATGTCTATAGTCACTGTGGGAGCACATGCACTCAGCCACAGTGGGAGCACATGCTTATAGCCACTGTGGGAGCACATGCCTACAGGTACAATGGGAACACATGCCTGTAGCCACTGTGGTCAAACTAGGTCTGAACATTGTGTGTGAGGTGCTAGCCTTTGGCCCACCAGGAGGTAGCTGTGTCTGATGTGAGACCCTCCACCATCCGGCATGAGTGGGAGGATGGAGCAAGCAGAGGAAGCAAAGGAAGAGACTGTCTCCCTGCAAAGACGTGCTGTGCCCACCACAGCCTGTCTACCCATCCCTCGGACTGTAAAAGCAGACAGCATTGTTCTTCCATCTTTCTTTGGCTACTGGCTGCGTCCTGTGCCCAGGTCTAGGTTTAGTTTCAACAGGTGCCAGGGACTTTGGTGAGCCAGGACAGAAAGGGGCATTCATCATTAAATTGCTGCTGTCTCACAGCCTGTTCATCAAAGTGTCACCGTGGCTCTGCCCAGGCCAATTTGTGCCTAAGTCTCCTGATGGGCACAATGATTTATTCATTCCTCCCCAAAGATGAGTATCAAATGGGCCCCATTATATGATGGATTTCAGGTCATTTGAATGATTGCTCTGCCCACGTATCCCTGATGGAGCTCAGGGCCTGGGAACTGGACACCTAACACCAGAGTCCTCGTGGGAACCTGTCCCTAAATGAGCTAGCTCCATGCTCAGGGTTTAGCATTGCATGCCCAAGGTCTTGCTGTGCAGGTAGGTGGGGCAGGGGCACCAGCTAGAAGCAGAGGCCCCTTCTTCACCCTGCATGGCCTCAAGTGTATGCAGAAGCCATGGAGCCCAGAGACACAGGCAGGGCTGTGGAGAGCAGACTGAATATGGCAAGCTGACCCAGGGTCCCACCTGAAGCCATCTTCTCTGGCTGCAGGCAAGATGTCCTTGGAATGAAAGGGGAACTTGGAGGGAACAGGCAGGAAGGAGAAGCTCTGGGTTGTCTCTTGGGGTTGAAAAACAATCAGGAAATTGTAACTCTCCAGCTTTCAAATTGTTAATCAATAGAAACGGTTATTTTTTTTCTTTAAATGAACTTCCAACTGCAGTGCAGTTCTCTGACCTGATGGGTCTAGATGGTCAGCGTGAGCTTGCCAGGGACAGCTAGCAATGAGCACCCGGCTACCAGAAGCTGGGCACAGGGGAAAGGATGTGGGTGTAGGCGTTTCTGGTCCAGGAACAGAGTTGTGACAAACTCTGACAGACAGTTTCACAATCAGGTGGAAGTCATTGTGACTCAATGACTCATCTGTAAAATGGGTCTAACCATCCCACTTCATAAAACTGCTTTGAGGCAAAGATAGGCCCTGGTCCAGGTAGGCTCCAGCAAGAATTGATTTTCTTAGGGTTCCTATGGTTTACATGGATGGAGCTTGGGTCAGAAGAAATTGTTGTACACTGAACCATGCTTGTGACTCCTCTCAGCACAAACATCTTCCCACCCATTCCTGTAAACACCCCAGGGACTGTGGTCAGGGCAGCAGCATGACAGCAGTGGTGTATACTGACAGATAGCCTCTGAAGCCTGTGCAATCTCCAGAAACTCCAAAAGCCTAGAAAAGAAATGCTAATCCTGTTTACCTCAATTTGCATATTTTTCAATATTAATGAGCTGAGGGCTACTAGGTGTCCCTTGGCAGTGGCTGCCTAGGGCTAGCTCCAGCACAGACCCCAGGAACATCAAGTGTGGAATATGCAGTCAGCAGGTGTTGGCTTGAAGTACCTGCTTCTGGCAGATCCCTGAGGGTTACAATTGCTGGTTTTGCAACCCTAAGCAGATTCCAGCATATTCCAGAGGAAAATGCGGGGATGACTTTATAACCCCTCTTCTGTTTGCTCAAAGAGAGCAAATATATATGATTTATGTTTTAGCTTTCCCTAAGCACATCCACTCCAATTCTCAATCCTACCAAGTCCATAAATGCGTGGGAGACAAGTACCTGCAGATGTGGTAAATTGTGTGAAGCAGATGTCCAATTCTGTCCACATTAAATTAACAAGCTCCTGCTGGGAGCCAGGGAGAACCTCCACCATTGGCTGCTCATCCCCGAAGTCAGCCTGCTGCCTCCACATCAGCCAGGGATGGATCCTCCAGACCCAGTTCAGTTATAGCAACACTCCTGGAGGCTGGTGACATCATTACTGTTGAGGTCACAGTTATCACAGAGCAGAGCTTCTACAGAAAGACAAGAGGGGAAGAAAATGCCCCAGAACCTTCTGGTATCTTATTCCCAGTGAGTTGAGTTGGCAGCAGAAAGGGCTATTGCAGGGATGGGAAGATGGTTCAGAGGATAAAATGCCTGCAGCAAAAGAGTGGGGATCTGAGTTCAGATCCCCCCAGAACCCATGCAAACCTGCATGGGTTGTATGCTCATCTGTAACCTCATCACACCCATGACAAGATGAGGGGAGGTGGAGACTGGAGAGTCCTCAGAACTTTAAGGGTCAACCAGCCCGGCATATTGAGAGGTCAACAGGAGATCCTGTCTCAAAACAGGGTGGAAGGGGGGGATTGACATCTGTGACTCTGAGCTCTGCATATACGCGATGGCTCATAAAACCACTCACATTCACTCCAACTCTATATGCACCACACATGCACACTCACATTCACACACACATACCCACATTCATACACACACACTCACATTCACACTCACATTCACACTCACACTCACATTCACACACACATGCACATTCACACTCACATTCACACACACATTCACACTCACACTCACATTCACACACATTCACATTCACACACACATTCACAGACCTCTCTCATCCATACGATACACACACACACACACACACACACACACACACACACACACACACACACTTCATACAGATATACCTTAAAATAAAAAAGAGCTGTACAAGTGACCACCCAGCTTCCCAAGTTGCTTTCCCTCCAGTTCACTGTGAGTTTCCAACATGGTTTCCTTGGTGAATTGTCTGTGGCATGGGTTGTAGAGCCTCACACTGCAGACCTGGGAGGGGCCCGCAGGCTCACCAGGGCACAGAGCTACAAGGCAGGGTCTCAGAAAGGAGGAAACAGAGAGGAGAGGGGACGGGTGAAGACAGAGGAATAACACATAGCTCAGGATGGACTCTGTGATCGTGAACCTCTAAGGAACAGACCTCCTAGGCCTCATTCTGGGTGACAGAGAGGGAAAGCGGGAAGTTCAAGTAAGTCCTGGCTTAGAGTGCTCTCCTCCAAACACTCTGGCTACTCTCAGGTCTCCCCAGCATTTCTACTTCTCAGACCATTTTTCCTTCCTCAATCACATCTCCAGTGTTCTCCCTCCTCCACAAACACTAGGCCCTTCCTCAGGTTGCATTTCTTTTCAGCTTCTCCCCGCAGCTTCTCCCTCTCCCCAGTTCTCCCTCTCCAGCTTCTCCCTTCCTCCATCTTCTCCCTCCCCCAGCTTCTCCCTCCCTCCAGCTTCTCCCTCCCTCCAGCTTCTTCCTCCCTCCAGCTTCTTCTACCACCCCGCTTATCCCTCACCCCTGCCCCTCAGCCCCTCCAGCTCTGGGCTCAGTGGTGCTGCAATCTGAGGACCACATTAGTATCAGACACTTTACCACAGTAAGGACACCAGAGCTGTGAGGCGTGCTCTGCCTGCAGCCTGACAGGTTGGCTGTGGAGTTGGGAAATCCTGTCACACATGCAGGACATTAGCTGATTGAGGTTTGAGTGATGCGTCTTCAAGACTCACCGGTTGTTACACGTCCTGTCACCTTGTCAGCTATCTTATTTTGGTCATTACTCTTTCAACTTTTCTATATGCCAAGCCTTTCCTTAGAGATACTGACAAAGTATGTACGCACACACATGTGTGTGTGCACACACACACCACACTCGCACTCACATGTACACATGTACACATACACACAGGTGTATGAACACTTGGAGTGTATTTTGTTACCAGTCATTAACTTGAGAACTATATCCTGACTCCTAAGTCCAGCCAAGAAGACAGAGGTTGAGATACAGTGAGAAGTGGCTGGGGCGGAGAAGACTGATCCTGCTTCCAAGGTCTCTGGGGTTGCCTCTCTGACAGGGACTTAGAGTGGAACTTGGGTGCAGATGCTGAGGGCTGAACAGGGGGTGTACCTACAGAGGGCATGCTGGGAGACTGCAGAGTAAAGTTCAGGCTGGCTGTGATGGTCACTGAACTCGAAACATAAATGGAGGTCCCACTGCTAACACCTCTCTCAAGGCCAGGGGGGACCCACACATCATTCCAGCTGCATCCTGACAGACACAAGGTCACCATCATTGGCCTGAGATGGGACCCACTGGGCTGCTACTCCAAGAAGCCCAGCCTCATGATTCCATAGAGTCTGAGAACAGCCATCCTTCACATTCATGGGGCTTGGTCCCAGAATCTGCCATAAAGGTCAGAATCCCCACATGGGAGGCTGGACAGATGGCTTAGTGGTTAAAGCACACATTTCTCTCACAGAGGGCCAGAGGTAATCCTTGGCACCCACGTCAAGGAACTCACAACTGCCTGAAACTCCAGCTCCAGGAGATCTGACACCTCTTTACAGACACCAGTACTTGCATGCATGTGCACATGCACAGATACCCACACACGATTAAAATAATAACTTAAAGAATTCACATATACTAAGTTCTTGATACAAAAGACTGCATTTTGATATCACCTACATGCATCCCCTTAATCACAAGATCGGCTTCTGATAATGTGTACTGGACATGAATGTTGCTCAAAGAGCTATTTACTATATGATTTCTGTGGTCCTCAGATTACAGCACCACTGAGCCCAGAGCTAGAGGGGGTGAGGGAGAAGCTGGGGAGGGGAGAAGAACCTGGGGGAGGGAGAAGCTGGGGGAGGAAGAAGCTGGAAGGAGGAAGAAGCTAGAGGGAGGGAAAAGCTGGGGGAGGGAGAAGCTGGAAAGAAAGAAAAAAATATTCATATGATACAGAAACAGTTTGGGGATACATTTCTAATTTGGGGTTGATTGAGTTCATGGATGCAGACCTGTGAGTGTGGAGGGAGGCTGTTCTGTAGGCAGCTTAGTCCCTAGAAAGTGGGGGTGGATGGACAAAGTACCCTAACTACAACTGATTCCCTGACAGCTGAACACCATGACGTTTTGGTGGGATGAAAAGTCACCCCCAAGAGAAGGGGAGTCAGGACTCCTTAGACTCTGTGCCCAGTTCCCTCTCCTCTGGCCTCTGTTTTTGCATCCCATGTAGAGAAGTTCAGCTCATGGTGGATTTAGGGGAAGCTGGGGAGCTTGTGTGCACTTGGCTGGCTCAGGGTCACTTTTGGGCTGGGAGTCTTTCCCAGTGAGCTCTGCCTGAGACTCAGTCCTATCTCACCAGCCTTCTCTACTCCTGCAGACTATGGGCACAACATTTATCACTGTCACTCGGCAGAGTCCTGTTATTGTCCTATCCCACCAGAGGGTGTTTGAAGTTTCCAGGTGTTTGTCTGAATTGGCTTTCCTTCAAGAATTAAATGGCTGGAGTTACTAACTCTTTCTAATGGACATTTCAGTGTGGTGTCCAGAAGGCCTCTGTGGGGCCTGCTCTGGAGAAGTGGACAATGTATCTAGAGCAGTGGACACTGTGTCTGGAGCAGTGGACACTGTGTCTGGAGCAGTGGACACTGTGTCTGGAGTAGTAGACTGTGGGACAAGTGATGCCCTGACAGGGGTTGTGAAGGGCGGAAACCCGCTCAGTCCACATTGACACAAGCGGTCAGACATTTGAGAACGCAGATGGAAAACAGGGTTTGGCTGCATATCTTAAGTCAGGAGAGCAAGGGGAAGGGGGACACAGGACACTGGAACTAGAGCCGGGAAGGATTCCATGCAGGATCCTGAACGGCCGTCAGTGGTTTCTCCATCTGGGATGGTCCCTGTGACATTTCTCTTGCACATCATAGCCACCTTCCAGGCTATAAAGCCACTTTCACTCTCTGTCACCACTTTTCCAGTAATGTTGCTCTAGAATTGGTGGCCTCTCATTTTATCAGGGCATCCCCTGATGCCAGGACCCACATACCATGGACACCCCAGTGAGTGGCACAGTCCCACTGTGTATTGGATGAGAGCTGAGAGGACCAGGGGCTCATCCCCAGTTGCAGGGCCTGGACTCCTGCCTTAGCTGAGATACTGGTCTCAGAGACAGAACAACTGAGGAACTGGGTACGGTTTAAAGCTCCTGTGATTAGAAACACCATGAACCCAACGGTAATGGCACAGATAGAGGTGCCCATACTTGGCTCACCTCTCTCCACTGTCATCTACAGAGTCAGGGATGTACCCAGAATCCTCTTCATGAAGAGCTGGTCACAACCAACTGCATCCACTGACCACCTACCCAGTTATGGGAAGAAGGGAAACGGTGCTCTCCTGCTCTGTCAGGTCAACACACTGTGGCTAGATGCTCCTTCATCTGGAGAGGGAGGGACTGGCTAACCACTGTGTTTTCAAACATTTGTTATTTTGGTCCAGTGAGGTGAGCATATCAAGGGGATTAGCCAGGGACACATAGAGGCCTTTCTTAGGAAATAATTAATACCTGAGGCTCAGGGCAACTGGTCAGTAGGCTGAGGGGTACAGAGCTGTACCAAGGTGTCAGGCACTGGCTCTGAGGATTAGGGTGATGGATAGTAGCCCAGAGTATAAGAGCCATGGAGGAGGTGCTCTGTGGGTGTGTGAAGGGGAACTGACCAAGGTCTCTGCAGGTTTTCTGAATTGAGTCAAAGAAGCATTTAAACACCCCGTTACATGCTGCTATGAAGAGATTAGACAACCCAAGTCATTTCTCAATGACAATGTGTATATATAAGCTTATATAAGGCTACAAAACAAAGGCTGGAGAGATGTCTCAGAGGTTAAGAACAATTTGCTGTTCATGCAGAGGACCTGGGTTCAGTTCTCAGCAGTCACAAGGCAGCTCACAACTATCAGTGACTCTAGTTCCAGGGAATCTAATATTCTTTTTCTGGCCTCCTTGGGCATCAGGCTTGTATGTGGTACGTATACATACAAGCAAGACAGATATGCACATAAAAGAAAAATAAATATTTTTAAAACATACGTGGCATGCATTTTTATATTTTATATGCATTACACTTTATGTTTAATGGAATATATTTGCATATTGCATTTATGCTTGTAAAGATGCATCTCTTGCTGTGACAAAATATTGCTACTTCGCAAATCCTTTTGGATTTGATAGGAGGGAAGCTATATTCAGGAATTACCTTGAACACCACTTAATGAAAATTATTCAGCTCCTGTTCTTTGGAGGTGGTGGCCCAGGAAGTAGAGGCTGGCCTTCAGGCTTCACGTTTTTGAATTAAAAAGAAACTCCACAGGCAGAGAAAGAGAACCAGGGTGAGAGGCATTTCTGAGTCATTTTTAATTTAAGGTAGAAAATAAAACAGACTTAAAAGACTTCTTCTGATTAAGCTGGGAATTGGCCCTTGGAATTCCAGGTTCTATCATACTATCCTTTAAAAAGTCAGCCCCCAGTCAGCCAAAGACATCAAACTAGACAGTTAACTACATCACCATCCAGCCAGTCAGCCAGCTAACCAACCAGCTCACCAAAAAGCCAGCCACCCACCCACCCAGCCAGCCAGCCAGCCAACCAAAGCAGTCAGTCAACTAGCTAAGTACCAGCATCAGCAACACAGGTAAATAACCAACCAGTGAACCAGACAGACAGACATATGTTTATACAGCCAACCAATGAGCTAGCCAACTTGATAACCATAGTGCCAGCCAATCAGAAATCTAATTAGCCAAGCAATGGGACAACCATAACACAGTCAATTAGCCAGGTACTGGTGAAAAGAATTTTCTTATATGTTGGAACATGGTTTCCTGTACATTGTGTCCTTGGGTAGAAACAACGGGTGTTGGGCAGTTTTATGTCAACTTGATGCAAACTAGAGTCATTCTGGAAGAGAGAACTTTGAAAATGGCTCCATCAGATGGCCTCTGGGCAAGCCTGTGGTACATTTTTTAGACTGATTGATGTGGGGCCAAGCACACTGTGGCTGCTGCTACCCTTGGGCTGGTAGTCTTGGTACACCACCAAGCAGGCTGAGCAAGCCATGAGGGAGCAAGCCAGTAAGCAGCACTCCTCCATCAGCTATACACCAGCTCCTGCCTTCAAGTTGCTGCCCTGTTTGAGTTTCTGTCCTGATTTTCTTCGATGATGAACAGTGATGTGCAAGTGTAAGCCTAATAAAGCCTTTCCTCCCTAAGCCGTTTTTGGCCATAGTGTTTTATCACAGCAATAGAAAACCAACATACAACATACAACATGAGCCATCACTCCTTCCTCCCAGGAGTTGTAGAAACAATCCTGCCCTCAGGCTTGGCCTGACCAACCGAGTGTATAGTCAGGGCCATTGTGACTCTCTGACCCTCAGGACAGGAACACATCCATTGTTGATCTCACAGACTTGACCCATGGATCCCCCCTTGTCCTGTGATACTGTGGTGGCCAAGATCTCCTGGATGGAGAGACTTGAAGCTCAGACTCTTGTCCCCTTGGGAGCTCAGCAAGGAGCTCTTTGCTGAGTTCATCAAATTCTATGATCTTCAGATCGAGCAGGGTTCATATACAACCTTGGGTCTCCTACTTCTCAAAGCTCATCCATTCTGTCCATTAAGATTTCACTGTACACCCAAAAGAGGAAGGGGTGGGAGAAAGTCATAATGCATGTGTCCCAAGGTTCTTAAAACTACTGTTCCACCAGCCAAGGCTACCCCATACCACCAGGACCCAGAACACTCAGGTGGATCCTTCCTAAGCATGGTCTGGCAGGAGAAGGGGCTCTGTGCTCGCTACTTTAGACACTGACACTACTGCCCCCAGAGCCCACTCTGCATATAATGGTGACAGATATTAGGAACACCCAAGTTCATGGGACAGTTCTGCTCCTTAATGATGGCCTAACAGAACAGGAAGCCATCTTTTCGTTAGAGGAAAGGCTCACACAGAAGAGGTGGGGAGCTTACTTCATTGGTTCTAGTGAGAAGTGGGTTGGGAGCTGATCACCTCAGTTCTTGAGTAGACTTCTCCAGTGAAAGCTGAGAAACAAAAAGCACTCTTCACTCCAGCCAATAGAATGTGGTTAAGTTGAGTTGTGATTTAGACCAGCTTCATAAGACTTATTGAGCACCTACTGTGTGCTGTGCTTGGTTGAGTGAAAGTGCCAAGGTACTCGCAAGAAATGGTGAGGACTTACTTTCCTCGAGGAGACACAAACCTATTAGAAAGTGCTGGTTCTGCACAGGTCCAGGATGCCCAGAGCTATCTCCAGGGCATTATGCAAAGTGAGAATTCAGTGAGGGGGTGTGGGAAGGAGGGAAAATGTCAGGGATAGTTTGCACAGGGAAGCCAACCAATGTAACAGCCCTGCTTAAGAATCCTCATAGTATTTGCAAAGGACCTCTCTGGGCACATCAGGCCAGATGAGGTTGTTAGAGAACAATTTGCTTAATCAACCTTTCCCTGTCTTCAATCCCACCATCCGATCTTCACAGGGCAGAGGACAGTCAACAGCAGAGGTCCCACCAAAGTTAGGTGAGTAGAGAAAGGACAATTGGCCTGGGCTCTGGCACTGCAAGGAGTTAGCCTGTGTGTAGTCAGAGTTGGGGTCTAGGTAAAGTCAGGACCAGGATAGTAGTGGCACCAGGAAGCTGAGACTCTTCCATGAGCTTCCAGAGGGAACAGGACTAATGGCTGCAGTCTGGATTTTATTGTCACCTGGCTACACATGGGAGGGCTGGTCCCCAGTGTGACAAGAAACTCGTGTTGTGGAAGTGAGGTGAAGTTAGTCCAGACCCAGTTTGAGATAAGGCTCTGAAGATACCCGATCTTCGGCAACATGTAAAGATGAAGGTTTTGTTCGTAGTGTTTTGATAGACTTTTCTGTGGTGCTATCCCCTGCTTGTGTTTTACCTAAGTTCTGGGTGCTGGGAATTGTGTGTCTGCTTTTCATCTGCTGCTTCATCCACACTTCTCTAATCCCCCTCTACTGCAGCTTTGCAATCTTCACCCTCAGCACTTTGGAATCTTCAGTACTTGGCCACCATGGTAGTGGGGGCCCAAGTTCTTCTAATGTCTTCTATGGTTCCACCCAACCCATCCCAGAACCATCAAGTCCTCCATTTACATGGTGATATGGTTTCCTTTTTGTTATACTAAAACATCTGGACCAGAAGCAATATGGTGGAGGAAAGGGATTAACTTGGCTTACAAGTCTATGTTACAGGCCAGCATTGAGGAGACGTCAAGGCAGGAACTCAAAACAGCCAGTCACAGCATATGATAAGTCAAGATCAGAGAGAGACGAAAGCATCCTTGTGGCTTGTTTCTGCTCAGACTGCTTCTTTCATTCTCAAGCAGTCCAGAGCCCAGCCCAGGGAATGGTGCCACTCATAGTGGGCTGGGCTCTCCTATGTCAACCAACGATTTAAACAAGCACCCATAGACATGTTCACAGGCCAACCTGGTCTTGGCAATCCCTCAACTGTCATTCTGTGCTTATTTAATTCTAGGTTGTATCAGGTTGATGGTTAAAACTAACCTGTACACCCCAGTCATGTCTCCAGGGTCCTCTAGTTCTGTGGGTCCATAAATCCCCATATGGGACAGAGTTTGCTTCTCTCCTTGAAGACCCTGTATTAACCTGGTTTTGGTAACTCATTTTAATTTTTCATGAATTGCCATTCATCTAGCATGGTCTTTGTTGAGTTTGGAGCTCCTACACATGAACAGCGACCTCTCAGTGGCCTCTTTAAAAGTCAGTAGGGCTGGCTAAGGCATCTGAGGCACCAAATTAAGAGAGAGTCAGTGGTTTCTGTGCCAACCCCTGAGGACAGCCACTTGCAAAGTTCTCAGAGTTGCTTGCAGCCAACCATTGGACTGAGCAGGGGGACCCCAATGGAGGAGTTAAAGAAAGAACTGAAGAAGTTGAAGGGGTTTGCAACCCCATAGGAGGAACAACGATGTCAACCAACCAGACCCCACAGAGCTCCCAGGGACTAAACTACCAATCAAAGAGTATGCATGGAGGGACCCATGGCTCCAGCCACATATGTAGCAGAGGATGGCCTTGTCAGGCATCAGTGGGAGGAGAGGCCCTTGCTCCTGTGAATTGCCCCAGTGTAGGGGAATGCCTGGGCAGGGAGACAGGAGTTGGTGGGTGGGGGGGGCGGAGCAGCCTCATAGAAGCAGGGAGGGGATGAGATAGGGGGTTTCTAGAGGGGAAACCAGGAAAGGGGATAACATTTGAAATATAAATAAAGAAAATATCCAATAAACGAAAAAACACTAGAGACAAAATAAAAAGAATCAATAAAAAAAGAGTTTACTATTTCTTAATGTGTCAACAAGAGAGAGGAATGTGATGGGTTAGGCACAGGTGCAGATGGCATTACTCAAAGTCTGGAGGTGTTGGTATCGTGGGTCTCTCAGAGAGTCCTAGATGTTATCTTTAACATGCTCCCCACTGCCGTCTTGTTACCAAGGATCATGATAGCTCTGACACCAGCTGATTATGACACCAGCAAGCATGTGACCTATGACAGTGTAGCCCAGATTCAGAGTTATTATGATGCAGTAATCCATGGGCATACAGCTGAGGACCCTGCCAGGCCAGAGGACGCCTCACCAGCTCCACTGACAGAATGTCACATCTGGGCCTGAAGGGTACCATCATGGCACATCACGAAGCAGGCCTCTGTCTCCTGCAGAGCCAGCTCTAAGTATCACATACAGCTCTAATAGAAACTCTTCCACTTTCAAATGCATCATCTGACCACTTCTAGAATCTAGAATCTAGAGGCCAAACCATCCCACAGTTCCCTTGGCATCCTACGTATACCTTGGTGCCTCACCGGCTGTTGTAGTTGCTGACAAAATGGCCTCTTTGACAGACAGAAGACAAGTGGGCCTCCTCCTGTCCAGGCAGGACACTTGTTTCTCTGAGCTGTTCTCTGCCGTGTGTGCTTATTCTGAACATGTTATGTTCTGTTACGTTCTGTCCCTTGTTGGCTTTATGAATGCCTGTGGTCACGCAGTCTTCTATGCTTCATCAGAACCAGCATCTCCCAAACACGGGAAATAACACCGATTTCAAAGCAAGCACCATTGGAGGTGACGCTGCGTGGTGGTAAAAACGGCTTGAATGTGTTGGTTTCCCTCTTGGTTTACAAGGCTAACTAATCAATCTTCCATAAAACACAGCAGACAATCACGCAAAATTCAGAGGTAATGGACAGCGTAAACAAAACCAGTTTAAGATGCTGACAAGTTGTTTTGTTCTGAAAAGCAGCGGAAATCTCAGAGCTTGACAAAAATTGGTTGCCGTGAGTCTTAGCTCATGCAGAAATGATTATTTCTAGATGGGTTTATAGAGAGTCTGCCAAACAGACCCCATTCTAGCTGGCTCTTAACACAGGTGCCCTGGGTCTGTGTCACTGCGGCACATGAGACTGAGATTGCTCGCGGTAACAGAGTGACTTCCATTTGTGCTGTGACACACAGCCTTTTCTACCCCTGGTGTAGTGTGGCTGCTTCTTATCCCATGTTCTCCAGAGATGACCTCTGAGCCCCCATGTTTCATATAGCCTCTAGAAATCTTAAGCATAACTGGGACTTGTCACACTGAGAGACCAGCACACATCTAGGAAGGTGCTCTGTGGTATGCAATGTAAGCGGGGCTCTCCAGGACCAGAAGAGGATGGTAGCCTTGTTTCAGGTCAGTGGTTTAATGAGACGTGACTACCCAGTAAGCATTTGGTGAGGGTATCTTGGTGTGCACCCACTGATATGGGAGAGAGGAGTCCCCTGACACCAGGAAGAGAGGGTGTTTCAGAGCCCAACTGCAGGACCTTCCTCTTCTTTTGGTTATTGCTGTGTTGGACTCAGGATAAGAAAACCACCATTGTGTGTTCAATGGGTTTCTGAGTGCTGAAAGTGGCTTTGGTGAATTATCAAACTGAAGAGGTCACGTGAACCCCTAAGTTTACAGATAGTTTATCAGAACTGTGGGTGATCTGGGACCCTGACCCTATGGCCATCATCTGAAACCAACTCCATGCTATTGGTGACTCTGTCCTTTATCCTGAGGTCTGACACTGACACTAGGACTTATGTCAGTATGCTAGGCCCACAGTGCAGCCCTGATACAGTCTCAAGCTTTTTAGTAAGAAGACAGTGTAAGGAAGAGGCAGCTTATGACATGGCTGCTATCTGTCTGTCAGTCTTCGGGCCTCCATGCATTTTGGGAATGGGGAACCCACCACTTCCAGGCTACACCCCAGGAACAGCACGCAGGAGAGAGACAAAGCTATGTGCCTTTCTGCTCAGGACTTCTTTGAGGCTGTGGTCTGTACACAGGCTCAGTTAAGTAAGTGACATTCTCACGTCACCCTTAAATAACAAAAACAAAAGAGTTCAGTAGATGCAGGAGGGTTCTGAATGGCATCATGGGAGGTGACAGAAGCCACCTCTGTGATACACACATGAGCTCTAAAACATGCGCTTGCTGCAGCCAGTTTCCTCTGCTCAGGCACACTCGCCTGTCTTCCCAGGCTAATGGGGTGGCAGTCAGTGGCTTTTCATACGCCATGTGGAAGGCATTTGTTTTTCTGTTTATGTTCACTCATTTCCTAGGATCCAGGCAAAGGTGTAAGCCGAGCTTTAACTCAAAAAGGTGCCCATGGACGCCGCGACGTGTTTGAACCACGGGCTGCCGAGCAACTGCTGCGGCTGTGTCTGCCTCATCCTGAACCGCTCATTACAGCCCCGAGAACCTGGTATTAAGCCGCTCTTTGAGTCTTATCCAGGCATAATGTGCTGCTCGGCTGAAAGGCTGGCACTGGGAAGAGGATGCAGAGGGTGTAATCACAGCCATTACCGAGGGCCATCAATGCAGCCAAACCTACACTTTCCGCAGTCAGTAGCAGGCAGTGCCGTGAAAGGGAACTATTAACGACACGGCCTGGCCTTCGGTGTGTGATAAACGGCAGAGAGGGGACCTATTAGGGCCCTGCTTCCACGGGGCAGGGGACACGCTGTCACCTTCTGAGGGAATGAAACCTGTGTGTGTTCAGAAAGGTCAACTGTTCAGGGTAAGCTGACAATGTGGGGATTGGAAAGCTGCCACCTCATCTTTGCCTGGAGCTTCCTGCTGTATTTGTCTTCTGCTGAGCCTCTGGTCATCCATCTCAGAGGATCATCTAGTCTGTCGGGGTCACAGGCAATAACGCAGGGGCAGTGAGTAGGGCATTTGTGTCCTACCTGCTACCCCAAGGTGGGCCATTGGCTTTTTCTGGACTCATCCTGTGTCCGTGTGGGCAGAGCAGCATCTTCCAACTACCTGTCTCTCCTGGCCTGGAGTTTCTGGCCTCACTAGGAATGTCTTGAGGAAATTTCAGGTGATATGTCCGGAACAGAGACCAGGTCAGAGGGTACCATACAGGATGGCTTTCTGTACCCAGGTCAGATGCAGCAGGAGTCCATATCCCCGGTGACATCTTGTCTCTAGGCTGGGAACTCTGCTCAGGAACCTGTATGTGCCCTGTGTTGTCAGGAAGGTACAGGGTAGTGGCATCTACACCCAGTTTGAAAGGAGAAGTTTTGTTGATAAGAGCACCCAGCACCTTTGGGTGATGTTGCAGATCGGAGTTCATGTTGAAGGTTCTATATGCTTCCTTCTGCCAGGATGCCAGGTAATCATGTATTGATGGTTCTCGCTCTACCCTGGATGCCACACAGGCTACTTACTAGTCTTTCTTCAATTCTCCCATGTAACAGGACATGGAGTTCCAGAAACGTCAGTCTTCTAGGACAGATGACCGACCACACTGGGATGCTCATCCTTACACTCTGTGGGCTCCTCATGGCTGGGATGCAGGATGAGACCTCTGTTTGCAGGATGGGATGACCTCGAATCTCAGAGCTCCCATCTTACAGCGATGAATCAGGAACCTTCTGAAACCATCAACCTACTGGGGAAAAGGAGCCCTGGGCCAGTCAGGGCCAGTCTCATGCTGTCCAAGGACAACGTTGTCTTTCGAGGGGACACACATGAAGGGCTCATGTCTCATCTAGCTGCCTCTGTGGAAACCAGGACTCAGTACTCTTAAGTTATCCAGTCTAGGGACCTAGGGGATTATCTTTATGTATTAGCGTTCAGTTTGGGGATGCATCTCTGAAGTCATTGCTAACACTGGCTCTCAAAAGACAAACTTCAGCATTTTAGAGTGTGTTTTCTGAATAGCTAAGTGACCTCCCTCAAAACTCTGACAGTTTCCAAACCCTGTGGCCACTGAATTTCCATCTCAGTCCCATACTCAGAGTGAACAGGTACTCATGACACATCATGGCTGGTCCTGTGGGTGTTTGTGGCATACCTGTGGCTGCTATGGCTGGTCCTGTGGGTGCTTGTGACACACATGGCTCTGTGGCTGGTCCTGTGGGTGCTTGTAACACACATGGCTCCGTGGCTGGTCCTGTCACTTCTGTTGCATATTTATTGGTTCCCAACTCCAACAAATCGCAGCTAGATATCAGTTTTACTTTTAAAAGTGGAAATCTACCTGACCTCAAACTGAGACCATATGTCATAAGCACATGGGAAAAGTGGTGGAGTTTTGTGGTTGCTTCTCATCCTTCACACTTTCACACAACATACTAACAAACATGTCGGCTGACACACATGAATCACATGACATACTAACAGACATGTCAGCTGACACACGTGAATGTGCCCTGAGTGTCTTCTTCATTTGTCATCAACAGAGGCTCACTGTGCATGCATTGCCCTTCCCTGTCTGTGATTCTTCAAAAGCTTCTCTTCCTTGTCTTCCATTTCTGCTGGTTTTTCTCAGTTTTAAACTTAGGTCCAATGGACCCATGTTGAAATGACTACCATGTAGTGGTACTCAGTCTGCCTGAAGCTGCAGGGCACCGATCTGCCCTCAGAAGGGGCTTTAAAGGCCACCTCCTCACCCAGGGTTGGCCTCCCCGTCCACTCCTAGCCTCTGAGCCTGGCCTCCTGGGCCTTTTTCCCTTCTGGAGGCTTCTGGGTTCTCTGCAGTGCTGGCTTCTGATTTGTAGTTGAAAAGTTCATTTCACACAGAGACCAGATACCTCTCTCTTCCATTTCCTCCTGCCTTGGGGACCTTACAGCCCTAGGACATCCCCCTCTGCTCAAAACTGTCTTGACAGGAAAATGACTTAAAGCCAAAACCAGAACTCATATTTAGAAACATTTCCTGTCTGAGTCCCTGCTTCTATCTAGCCGCTGAGCTCAGAGATGAATGACACAGAGAAGACGCTGGGGGTCTGAAAGTTCCTGAGCGTAGGCAATCTGTCCAGATCTGTCTCACTGGCAAAGCCCTGAGTCTGGCGCCTTCTCAGGACTGCTGAAGAGAGTTGCTGTGCTATACTAACCAGGCTCTGTCCACTTTCTTCTCTCCCAGAGCACATAGTAGAAACTTCCTCCCCCAAACATGACACGATTCTAATTCCTTCTGAGGAGACCAGGACTGGGGAAGAGGAAGCTGATATGTGGGCACCTCTTACCTCCAATTCCACATTTCTTGCTCTCCCAGAAGCAAGTTGGTACCATCCTTCCTGCTTCTGGACCCTCTCTGCCTCTCACTACCTTCCCATCACCACCCCTCAGTAGCCGACATAGCTTCCTTTGACCCTTACAGAAGCCAGGCCACTGGGCCTGCGTGACAACTTCCACATGGTCCTGCCTCAGCTTCTTCACTCACTGCATCAGGAAATGACAACCACACTGTACAATCTTTCCTCGCAATTTCCTGCCTGAGTTGTTGGGATCCAGGCTGGAGTGCTGCCTGGCTGCCTAGCTGTAGCATCCCTTGTCCCGGCCCCCACCACTTGCTCTTCAGACCTTTCTCCTCAGTACACAGAGACAGTACATTTCCCAGTGCTCATCCCAGAAGCTCTTCTGTCAGGGCCAGAACCCTACCAGGCTCCCTCACCCCTCCTGCAAACCGCCCACTTCCAACCAGTCATTCGCCATGTTAATTTTATCTTCTGAACCTCTCTCCCAGGCAGCACCCTATGTGCACCCCCCTATTGTAGAGAAGGCCATCTCTAGGGCTCTCACTGCCCAACCTTCTGCCCCAGGCATGCCCAGGGTCAGCAGGGGCTCATTCCAGGGAAGGCAAATTTCTCTGGCTCTCATGAAGGTCCTTAGAAAACAAATCACTTACGCAAGAGGCACAACTGTGCAGGAATTGGATCCCTTTGCTGACACGGCTAAAAATAACGTGCCTCGTTAGCACATTCTAACAGTTTGCAAAATTACATAGGACAAGCTAAAGACCAAGTCGGCGCTCGGCATGGGGTCGCCTTCCCTCCCAGGCTACTCCATGGGAATGCTTAAAAGCACTTTCTCCCAGTGCACAGAGGCCCTCTGCACAGAGCAACGTGTTCTTACCCTAATTATGCTGGTAATTAGACCTCAGGTCTTTGGACCCCGACCAGCTCAGGAGCCTCCTCCTCCAGAACCTTGTCTTGGAAAAGAGTGGGACCCAGGACTACTGCTGGCTCCAACCAGGCATGAGCTGCCATGGTAAAGAGTCTTCTAAAACCAAACCAAGCCTTACATATTAGCTTGCATGCTTGTTTTTCCTCGTGCAGTGTCATAAACTGCTGGTGTTCATGGTGCTGCTTTGTGCTCTGTGTGCACTGAAGCAGAGCTGAGAACCTTTCCTTGTCTCCACGGCGATTTGACGTGACACCATCATTTCTGCTAATGTCTGTGAAAAGGGGCGAATGATTCCAGGACACCACACAGGGAGTCCCCAAGGCGATCCTGCGAGACTTGCATTTGTGTGTGCCTCTTACAAGGGGACATCTTTGATTCGGTAGTGAATCTTTCCATACTAAAACTCTCAAAAAATAAACAGCCAAACAAACTGGCTGACCAAGAGCCATCTCTGCACAGTGAATTACATGTGACCCTTACTAACTTCAGGGTTAGTTCTCTGGGACCTCAGATAGGTGACACAAAAGAACAAGTCCTTGCCTCAGATGAACATCTGGGCTCTGACTAAGCCAGAGTATGACCTGGCATAGGAGGCCTACCTCTTACTCTCCCCTGTGAAGAGCTTTCTGTGACACAGGTACTTGTCCTCCATGGTCGCCACCCAGTGAAGAAGGTGTCCCCACTACCCTGGATGCAGGGAGTCCCTAGGAAGCCAATGTCAACTGCAGTGGCCACTGTGTAGCCTAGGCTTGGAGAGGTGGAGGAGAGGCCTGCCTCTAGGCCCAGGGAGGTCCCTGCTGACTGCATGGCAAGCTCACTTTACCCAAATTCCTGTCATTTAAGATGAGGACATGATGTCCAGGCTCTCTGGACAAAGCTCTCTGGCTCATCCTCTCATCCTTCCTTCCAAGAGAAGCAAAAGCTTCTTCCTGGAAGAAATGAGCAGAAGACCTTCAGTTGGAAACGTTAGGCCTTAAATCAGTCCATTTGGCATGTTAGCCTCCTGAGTGTGGGTGCAGACTGGCCTACGGGGCTAAGGAAAACACTGGTCCCGGGCCCTCAGTGAAGGCAGTGGACAGGTTGACTCCAAGGACAGAGGGATGGTTTGTCTAAGCATTCACCAAGGACTGGTCTAGCTGAGCAGATGCTTGGCCATCAATACACAATAACTGATGTTACAGGATTAGTGTAGAAGGGTCAATGAGTGAACAGCATCAGGAAGGAACTCTGGGAAGGGAGGTCAGAGTCTCAGAGCTGGTACAGTGTATTATACAGAATATTCACTTGTTAACACAAACTATAGAGCTGTGTGTGAGAGACACACAAAGATACATACACACACACACA
>JANHMN010000015.1:6826643-6839816 GCA_030674055.1 Rhabdomys pumilio | reverse complement strand
GTTTGGTTTATGATTTTGTTTTCCTTCTATTAGGCTGTGATGAGTTCAGGTGATTGAAACTCCTGATGCCAGAAGCACTGATGGATTTAGAAGAGGAATTCTAGTGTATTAAGTGGTGTAATTCCTGTTGGTGGTCAGCTGCCTCCTAGGTCATGTGTTGGGACTAGACTGGAGTGCACAAAGATATACATAGATGTATATAGATTCACATGGCTACACATAGACACATACACATTCACATGGACACACATATATACATATTTGCATAAATATACATAGACGTATACATATTCACATGGCTACACATACACACACAAATACATATATACATACACACACATACATACACACACACACACACACAGAGAGAGAGAGAGAGAGAGAGAGAGAGAGAGAGAGAGAGAGAAATGTGTTCCTACACAGAATGGGAAAGAAGCTAGAGGAACTGGCTCCAAGGAAGCCAAGACATGGGATAAATCTCGAGTCAGTCTGCATTTAGCGGTGTCCTAGAATGGGAGGAGAGACAGGAAGAGAAAGAAAGAATAGTCTAAGGAATCTAAAAAGAACAAGAGAAATCTACCTCTGTCTAAGAACATGCACCTTCCCAAATGGCTATTCCCTGAGGTGCTAGCCATGCTTCAAGGGTGGAACATCTAGCAACTTACACAAACACACATTCCAATGTCTACAGAATGAATGAGAAGTCTGAGAACATCTCACCACACAGAAGCTGTCAGAACAGACACAGCAGCTACTTAAAAACAAACAAACAACAGCAACAACAACAACAAAAAACCAACTAGAAATTTGAGGCTAAAGTACAATAACTGAAATTAAAAGAATCAAAGGGAATTCTCAACAGCAGGTCTGAGCAGGAAAAAAAAAAAAACAAAACCAAAACAAAACAAGACACCCACTGGCCTTAGAGCTACATGGCACGAGGTTATCCACTCTCGAAACACCAAGAAGTAAGAATGTTATACACACGACCTCTGGAGTGCACCAACTTCCATGCAATGGAGTCTCAGGTCAAGACACAAATAGGAGGGGCAAATATTTGAAGGAATGGCTAGAAAAATCCTTCCCGAGGAAATGAAAAACATTAGTCCACATAGGTAAGTTGAAATGGGAAAGATGGAAAAAGATATACTATCCAAACAGTAACAAAAAAAAAAAAAAGTTTCCATGGTCATACTTAAAATAGACTTAAAATTGTCACTATACCAAGAAGGCAATTGATAATGACTAATGGGTCAATCTTCCTAGAGGAAGGAACGGCTAAAAGTAACATTAGCACCTGGAGTAGATGAAGTAACAAGGAATAGAAAAGAAGGCAGAAAGGTCAAAATAACAGCTCTCAACAAGACTACAGCACCCCACTTTCACAATGGCTGGAACACTACACAAACAGTTGATAAAGAAACGGGAAATCTGAGAGATGCCAAAAGAACCCGCGCTGGCCAACAGCCCCAGCACCATGCCGCAGCAGTGGACAGACCTGCTCTCCTCGGGGGAGTGGACCATGGAATGGAGAAGCTTGCAGGAAGACTGTCTTCCCACAGTGTGAGGATTAGAAGTATAGGGTAAAAATCGGTAACAGAAGAAGTGCCAGGAATACAAGTAGTGGGAATGAATCTCCGCCCCTCTAGATAATTGATAGGTCAAGTTATTTTGGAGACATCTCAAAGGAAAAAGGTGCTTTGATGTGAGCTAAAGCAACACAAGATGAAGAAATTCACAGGGTGGAGTAAGAAGTGTTCTCCACGGTTTGCATCCCACTAACATCCACCCTCAACAGAGGAAGGTGGCCAGCAAACCACTTTGCACCATATGATGCTGGGGAATGAAGGAAAAGGAACGCAAAATGGGGAGAGATCTTAAGGTTAGAGTAGAGCGTGGAGGCTGTGTCTGTGCCCCAGAACCAGGGAGGTGGGGCAAGGAAGGTCAGGAGTTCAAGACCAACCTGTGCTACATAAAAACTTTTCTCAATAAATCAAAACAAAGAAGAAATAAAAAAAAAAACACATTAAGGTAGAAATGAATGAAATCGAGAGTTAAAACATGGAGAGAATTAGCAGAGCAGAAATTGTTTATTTAGAAGACTGATATTAAGGAGAAATTTCTGAGTGCCTAAAAATTAAATAGAAGACTTAAACCACTAACATCAGCACCAGAACATCACCAACAAGCAACACATGGCTGGTGTGCTGATCAAATTCTCCACGAAGACCAAATGGTTTTCAGGTTTGATTCTATAGATTAAAAGACAGAGAGTAGGTGAGGTATTTGTTTAACCTTTGGTTTGTTCCTTGTGACTAATATCACTCTGGTGCAGTAGCCAGATGAGGGCATTGGAAGAGGAGGAAAGACATGTGGAAATGGGTGGTTCACAACATCACACCAAGAGAAGAGGAAGCAGCACACAAGCAGGTCAGCGGGCCAACCATCTAACAAGCTCCCATGCCTTTTCCCGATAACAACACCCAAGAAGCTAAGGATAGAAAAGAATGTTCTCAATCTGAAAGGGGGAAATCTCAGAAGCAAAACACAACACTTCCCCCAAGATCAGGAGCAAGACGAAGGGTGTAGTGCTGGCTGCTATCTACTTAGGACCATGCTGGAGACGCCAGCCAAAGCAAGTCAGCAAAAAAGATGATCATGTTGTAAGGAAAGAAATCAAATACTGTTTATTCACACATGGCCTGATCGTGCAATATAATCCAAGAAACACACACACACACAAATACATACTAGTACTAGAACTAATGTATGTATCTGCGTTACAAGACACAAGAGTAATATACAAGCACTAATTGTGTCAGCCATGTACAATCAGCAACAAAGAGTCTAAGAATGAAATCTAAATCCAATCGTGTTTATAATAGCAGCAAAATTAAAATAACTGAGAATGAATTTTACAAAACAAGTGTCATTTATATGCTGCAAACTACAGGTTACCATAGAAAGAAATTAAACAAAACATAAATAAAGTATGTCTCATGTTGGCAGATTAGAAGAAGAAACAATGTTGAGACTGGAAAGGAGGCCTTGGTTTCAGTGTAACATTTAACAACAACCCAGGCTGGCTGGGTATATGTAGTGGCATATGCCTATAATCCCAGGATTTGGGAGGCTAAAGCAGGAGGATTTCTCTGAGTTAAGGACCACCATGGATTACTGTCTTGGGGTCGGGGATCAGCTGAATTCTTCCCATACATGTTGAGGTGAGTCACTTGGTATGGGAGAGCAAAGGAACGAAGTAACCAGGTTGCCTTGAGGCAAAGAGTTTCAAAATCAAAACTTCCTACAGAACAAAAGTAAACAAACTGCACCTGTCCCAGAAGTCGAACTTGAGTTAGTGGAAGAGAAGGAGAGTCTGGAAACAGACCAACGTTCTTAGTGAAAGCTGACCCTTACCAGGGTGCCCAGGCAAGTCAAAGCGAAAGAACCATTTTTAAGGAAATAGTTGGAAACAGACTGAAATGTGTTGGACTGGTTGAGATCACACGCTAACAAACACAGTGAGATTTGTCTCTCACCACGGAGCAACTTGATAAAACACTTCGATGAAAGAAAGAGGTGGATCGATCTTGAGAGAAAACTGTGGCATCCACAGTTTTCACTCTCCGTCAGCTGACAGGCTCTTAGATGTGGCATAGAAAATAAAATCTACAAAAGGAAAAAGTAAATAAAGTAGAAAAGACATCACAAAAACAAACAAACAAACAACAACAAACCCAAATCCAGGTTACAAAGCAGGAGAGAGTTTCAAATGAGATCTATAATAAGGGTCAGGCTCTCTGAATATAAAAGTGTTCCTGCAATTCAGACCAATAATCCAGTTTTAAACGATCAAAGGATTTGAATAGGAATTCCTCAAAAACATACTCAAAGAACAAGTACACAAAGATGGGACCATACACAGAACATCATTGGTCATCAAGGAAATTCTAGTAGAATCTGCAGTGGGGTGAGACTTCAAACCCATTGGGTACAGCAGAGCGAACAGGAAGTCCTGATGTGGGTGATGGGGATTCCAGATGAGTCAGCTACTGTGAGAAGCAGCCTGGTAGATTCTCAAGAATTTAAATATTGACATATATGACCCAGAAATTTTACACCTATGTGCATAATCAATAGAATTAGAAAATGTCTGCATGCAAAATAATCTATGTACATTTATCTATGTCAAAGTTGCATAGAGTCACCCTAAGTAGAAACAAGCCAACGCTCATGAATTAACCCACTCATGATAAACCCACTGTGGTACATCCATACAAATGGAGTATTATACTACTATCAAAGGGAATAAAATATTGGTGATCACTACAAATGGTGAGCTTTATCACCTTCATGTATTACAGGTTCCCATTTACATGAAATGTCTAAAATAAGCCAACTCGTACAAACCGAAACTGTATCTATGAGAATAAAGCCAGGAACGTGAGGGGTGTGGTCAATGACTGCTAATGACCATGGATTTCCTTAGGGGATATTGGAAGGCCTAATGGGGCTACTGGTGAGTGTTGTCTAAGTTCACAAATATGGAAAAATACAGAACTTTGTAATGTAAAAGGGTTAAAGGTATAGCATATAAACTTGAATCTCCAGCTATCATTTCAGTTAAGTGAAGACAGCAGGCTAGACTATCAAGCACTATGTGTTAAGTAACAGTTCAGCACATATGTGTGAATCATGGTCCAACACTGAGTGGGCTCTGATAGCCCTAGCCAGGGGTTTGTGAGACAGAGTGGGATATTCTGAAGGAAACATTATACAGCATGATTTGATCATTCTCCATTTAGACACAAATCTCAAACAATCTCTCTCTCTCTCTCTCTCTCTCTCTCTCTCTCTCTCTCTCTCTTTCTCTCTCTCTCTCCTGTTTATATATCCTATTTTCTGCAATTATAATTGATGACACATGAGTATCCTGGAAGCCCACTTCATATTTGTGATGTTATCATTGTTACTACCCTTTTTTTTTTTAAAACAAAATTTCACTATGTATCTTTGCTTGGCTTAGAACTGGTTATGAAGACCAGGCTAGCCTTGAACTCATAGAGATCCATCTGCCTCTGTCTATGCCTCTCCCAAATGCTGGGATTAAAGGCATGTACCACAACATCCAGCCTGTTTAGCAATCTTTTTAAAAAGGTATTTGTATTTTATGTATATGTGTGTATATGTGTTCTGTGTGTGTGTGCAGGAGCCTGTGGGGATCCGAAGAGGGCAGCAGATCCCTCCTAACTGGAGTAACAGATGGTTGTGAGCCACCATGTGGGTGCTGGGAACAAACCCAAGTCTTTTACAGGAGCAGCTTTTGCTGTTTACTGAAATGTCTCTCCAGCCTCTAGAGTTACTACATTTAATGACTGGAGAGCTGCAAAGATGGCTCAGGCAATTAGAGTGTTGCCTTAAACACAGGAGGACCTGGGATTGAAAATCTAGAAACCATGTATTTAAAAAAATGATGTGGTAATACTTGCCTATATTCCCTCCCTACAATAGTGAGAAGGGCATGGAGACAGGTAGACCCCTGGAAGCTCAAAGACCTGGTCTGCATGACAAGGTTCCAGAACAGAAGGTAGGAAGTGCCTGAGGTCTGACACCTGAGATTGTTCTCTGACCTCTACATGCCTGCTGTGCATATACGCATCCCCTAACATATACACGAATGCATTACACACACACACACACACACACACACACACACACACACGCACGCACATCCTCCCATATTCCTTTAGATATTTCTGTATGTGGATTAAGGATTAAGGATGGGTAATATCAAACTTGAAAAGTGAGTCCTGATACTGTATATGAAAGGATGATTATATTTATATTTTTTTTGTTCACTTCTGAAGTTTGTTCTACTTAATTCATTTCATGACTGATGTCCTTCCAACCTTCTGTCTGTCTAGTGTGCAACTAGCACCAATGGACTGTCTTAAATGTTTAGTGTTCTTAAAGGACCAAGACTGAGTGTGACATGTGACCAAAGAAAGGATGGTACTGGGTGTCTACAGAAGGAAGAGTCCCTGGGAGGTGGCTTACTCAGGTTCAGGAACAAAGCTGAAGGACTCACTCTGCCTGATTTCAAGATTCATTACAAAGCAGAAAGCACTCAAAACCATGTGGGTTTGGGTGAAAAGACAGATACTTCGTTTGGTATGACAGAATAGATCCAGAGGCAGAGCCATACAGATGCAGAGCCATATAGATACAGCTGCAGTTTTGGATAAAGTCATACACTCCATAGGTCAGCTTCTCTGTGACTTTTGCTTCATCGAGAGCTGTGAGCCATCGTCAGACTTCAGCATCCTTGAGATTGTAGGTTAGCTAACCTGCAGGCTGTGCAGCTATCCTGAAGCCTTTGAAAGTCTCTCTCTCTCTCTCTCTCTCTCTCTCTTTCTCTCTCTCTCTCTCTCTCTCTCTCTGTGTGTGTGTGTGTGTGTGTGTGTGTGTGTGTGTGTTGTGCATGTGGTGTGGGGTATGTGTGGTGTGTATGCATATGCAGTGTAGTGTGTGTATGCAATTTTGTAGTATGGGGTATATATGTTTTCACATGGGTGGGTTGTGTGCACATATATACCCATACGTCGTGTGGTTTGCCTGTGTTCATATGTGTTTCTAAGGCTTATTTTTGAGGGATTAGACAGATACAGTTCTTGTGCCTGTGTATCCTAATTTTGCCTGGGTGTCTACTGAGCTGGGCTTGGCTCACCTACTCCAAGGCACCTGCTTTTTTCTGTCACTGTTTAAACACCTTTCCTGGCAAGCTGTGCTTTCCTCACCTGGCCATTTCAGATGCCTACATCTTCAGGAAATTCTAACCATGGTCTCTGCTGGGAGCTGTGGGCATAGCCTGTACAGACTGGTCCCGGATGTATGAATGGGGAGGAAATGCCTTTGCTCTGTGTCTCCACAAAAGCTTCAGGATGGCTGTTCTGGGGAGGGAGAGGTGGAAATAGAAGCGTTGCCAGTGCAAGCTTGGGCAACTTACTAAAATGCCATCTTAAACAAAAATTAAATATACACGTTAGAACTAGCACCTGAGGCTCGCTTGTGTGCTGTGGTCTAAATGGAAAAGCAAATGAGCCAATGAGAATGCACGAGGCAGGAGCCATGAGCCAATGAGAATGCACGAGGCAGGAGCTATGAGCCAATGAGAATGCAAGAGGCAGGAGCGATGAGCCAATGAGAATGCACGAGGCAGGAACATCAAAGGAGGAAGCTTACAGCATTAGTCAGTTCTGTTATGGTTTTCAAAAGTGCTTGCCGAAGCTGCTCAGGAAAGTTAATCCTGAAGAAGCCATTAGTAAACCCTGTGTTGCAAGTCCCTATGTCCCAGAGTGAGTGTGAAGGACAGAGAGGCTGTGAAGACATCTAGGCTACACTTCAGGCCCTTCTTGGTGGAAGAGATGGAGTAGAATCGAGTTTTACATATCCCTCCAAATCCATTTTTCACTAAGACTCTGTAGCTCTTCTCACTGGGGCCAAGCGATGCCCCTGCCCAAGGCTTGGCAGTTCATCATGTGATCTGCTTTGGGTTAGCTAGCAGGTAGGAGAGGTGGGTGTGTTTGGATGCCCAAGTTAGCCCTTTCACTTTCTGACTTTGCCAGTTAGCAGAGCGTGAAGTCTGACTTGAGAGACAAAGGTGGGAGACAGGCACAGACAGGGGCCCCGCCTGCAGTGTGGAGCTAGCCCAGTTGAACCCAAATACAACTGGCAGTTCCCCTGAGCAGGATGCCTGAGTGGAGGCTGGCAGGGGTGCAGCTCAAGGGCAGGAGAGCAGGAGTTAATGCAGAGGCTGCAGGGTAAGTGCCTTCCCCTCTGGGAAAGCCCACTTTTTGCCATGGTGGACAGACATGCTGGAGTCATTCCCATTAGCCAGATCACAGGGATGTTGACATTAGCATGTGGAAACTGCCTTCACAGCAGCATGGAGCTTCCCCATCAATTAAATGACTGAGTGCCCCGGGCTTATGCTGGGTGACATGAGACGAAGTATCACAGCCACAATACACAGTGGCTGTCTGTCAAGTAGCCCAAAGGACACATGAAAGCACAGGTCACAGTGAGGAGGGAGCCCTTTCCACTGCTGAGTTCCATGGTGGCTTATTATCCAGCCTGAAGGACCACCGGCTAAAGGACCCAGAGGGCTGACCCTCCTGTCAGGGCTTTCGTCCCATCTGCTCTCGGCACACAAAGCCAGATACAATGAGCAGAGCGTCGCGAGGCAGAACAAATGGTGCGGACCCGTCATTCACCAGCACGGTGACAAACAGCCCTTCATAACAATTATCTAGTTAAAACACCATTAACAATTAATGACATACATCACAGAACTTATTGAACCCATTAAAGACTAATTTACTGGCTATAAAAATATGGCATTAAGAATTTATGGATCATTACCTTTTATTCTGGGATGAAATATTGGGGAGAGAAACTCTTAGAAACCGTGGAAAACAATTACTCATTAAAGCATAAGAAATGAGATGGCGGGCGGGGATCGGCAGGGGAGGAAGGGAGAAAGAGCGGCAGGCAAAGTTGGAAGAGGCTTTCTTCGAGCAGAGGCACTAACTTTGTCTGACTTTGAATTGGATGAAGATTTTATTTCCAAACAAGATTAAGATCTACAATTAAGGCACTCAAACAGAGTTATTTTAATGTGCAACAAAATCTTCTTTTGGGAAAAATGTATTAGATCGTGACTGATAAAAATTCCAATCATGATTAATCACGGCGAGGTATTTTGGGACACTATTAAAGAAAGTGTAACAATGTGGAAATTAATTAACTAGACCCTCTTAAGGGTTTTTAAAATATAATACCATGTAACAGCTGTTGCAGCTTTAAAAATGATTTTTTCCCTTTTCTACTCTGCAACCCAAATCAGCTTAATCTCATTGTCATTTCCAGTTTATTTCTTTGTAATAGGACCAACTATGGAGCAAGGAGGTCCTCAGTGTGTAAGGACTAGTGTACAGTAGTGTACAGTAGTGAACTCCAAGGTCCATGTGCACAGGCCGTGTCTTCTGTCTGTCCTGAGCCGAGTGCATGAGGAGCTCCCAGGTCCTGGCCACAGAGGCACACTCGTTCTGAATTTGAGATTCTAGTTGTGCAGAGGGGTTGGTCCAAACCAGCCCCAATGTTTTAGAACTGCTTTGAGCTTAGAATAAATCTTTGCATCAGTGAAACTCAGAATTCAGAAACATAAGAGATAGAAAAGATGGCCTTCCAGCCCCTTGTTCTGTGGGCCAGCTGACTCATTGCTCATGCTGTTGCTGTGATCAAACCGGGAGAGAAACAACTGAGGAGAGAGATTTATTTTGGCTCACAGTTCCCACAGTCCTTGGCTCCTGCGAGGCAGAACATAGAGGTGGCAGGAATAGAGAGGGAGATAGGGAGGAAGGGAGGGAGGGAGAGAAGAAGGGAGGGAGGGAGGGAAGAAGGGAGGAAGGGAGGAAGGGAGGGAGGCAGGCAGGCAGGAAGGTAGGGAAGAAGGGAAGGAGAAGAGAGGCAGGGAGGAAGGAGGGGAGCAGGGACATGGAGGGAGGGGAGAAGAGAGGAAGGGACCTGGGTATAACTTTCGAAAGCATGCTTCCAAGTGATACACTTCCTTCAGCTAGACACTGCCTCTTAAGAGTTCTACCACCTCCCAAAAGAGTGCCACCAACTGGGGACCAAGCATTTGACACCTGAGCCTGTGGAGGACACCTCATAGTCCATCCCTAACAGTAAGGGCACTGAAGCACCGAGAGGACAGGGATCTTCCTGGGGAGATGCTGTCATCACCAAGGACAGCAGAACTAAAACCACATCTCGGGCCCTTATCCGGGTTCTTCCCTATGGCCTATGGACGATCACTGACTATAGCCATCTCTCTGTGTCCCAGGGTGGCCACTCGTTGTCTTACTCAGATGAGCATTTACAGGCCATAAATTTAAATTTCTATCAAGTGAGAAATGTGCATTCTCTCCCATGAGCTTCCAGAGTTTGGTACCCACATAGAAAATAAAACCTTCAACTCTGGCAAAACCAGCATGGGCTTCCTGGGTGCTGAAGCTACTACCATCCCACACCAGAAGAACTGTGGTCCCCTCAGGCCTCTGTGTTGACCTCTATGAAACCTCAGTTATGTCCCTTCCTGAGGGGAACATCACTCCCAAATCAGGAAGACTGAGAGGATTTTAGGGTCCTGCTTACCTTCCCCAGAACAACCCCTCTTTTCTAAACATACAACTGCCATTTAACCTGCTTCCAATGGCCCCAGAAAGACTATGTTGTCAGTGTGATGACAGGAAACAGAGCCACAAAACTGTGGCGTGCCAACTCTGCTTTCTTACCAACTGGCTGGAGCACACTCAGTGTTTGCAGACACTAGACATTAGGTGGAAAACAGATGTTCAATGCACAGGCGGCATTGGGGCGTCTTTACACTTATTCTTCTCCTCATGTTTGCGACCACATTAGGACAGTGTGTCGAGGGCTGCAAACAATCTGTAATTCTTAATGACTCCACGCCAGCTCAACAACAAAGAAGTAAATTTCCTTCCAAAGCCATAGCCATTTATTTTCAGTTGGCTTTAATTTTTCCTAAACGTAATTATAATTATTAATATATACTCTTCGCCTTGAAGTTCATATTCTAATTGCTGAACGAAATAGGTGCCAGATAATAATAATAAAAAGAAGAAAAAAACCCAGTAAATAAAAGACAGATAAATTCATAGTTATTCTGAGCTGAATTCTTATATACATGTTATAAAGTATAAACTGCTTACAAACTAATTAATACGTGAAAGATTGCTAGCTGCGCTTTTTGGTAAAGTCGAACTCCTGAGGCTCAAATGTGTCACCGAATAACATCCCTAGCCCTGGGGCACTTGAGCAAGTGCATGCTCGGGATCTGGTCACATGACTGATGACTTGGGAAAGGTGCATCAGAAATGCATGCACAAGTGAAAGGGACCTTTAATGAGCACGCTGAGTTGTGGGCAGAGTGCTCTCAATGGACTGTTGGTGGGCATGCCAGCTCAGCACTGGGTGTACTATGGGGTTCTGACTGCTGATCTAGATGTTTCAGGTAGGCATATCTCAAGATGTCAAGCCCAGATTTTCAACAGCCGTGGTCCCAACTGTGCTGCCATTCATGTTTGAGCACACAAAGGTAGGGGTCAGAGTCACCCAGGAAGCCCAGTCCCTCTCCTCTCTCTCTCCCTTCATTTCCACCAGTAGCAGGTAGAATTCCCTGGAATGGCCCAGAAACAGTCTGCTCAAAAGGGATGGCTTTTAAAAGGAAGATTCGGATGGCTACTGGGTGGGATGTGGTCACGGAGGTTTATTTTAGGAGTCTGCCTTGTAGTCAGAGGATTCGAACATGTGGTCAAATAAAGTACAGCAATGGTCAGTCCTGACCATCTCTCAAAACCAGCACACAGGATTTCCACAAAGCCCCACCCACATTCTGTTAGCTTCTTTCTCCCTACAGCTGTGGGATGAAGCTAACCCTGCACACTTGCGCATGCTCAGCTGACCCTGCACATTAGCGCATGCTCAGTCCCTTCTCAGGGCTCCAAGTCTGTCTGTCCCTCTATGTGTGTGCTTCCCAACCTTCCATCGGGAAAGCTGGGTTTCCTGGGTCAGAATCTCAGAAGCAGAACCTCCTATGTCTTCCCCATCCCTTATCTCAATCCCTGCTGCAGAGTTCCAGAGCTGAGATTTTTTTTCACAAAGGAAGGATTGAAAGAACAGGGTATCAGGGGAAAGGCTGGAGGTCAGTCACTGTGGAATGCTGGACAGACTCACCATGGTGAAAGTATACCAAATTCTCAGTACTTTTTTATCTTAAGAACTTTTTCCTTTCCTTAGCCCTGTGCCATTGTTGAGAATCCTGGCAGTTTAATCACCTTTGAAGGTTTCTTTGCTCAGAAAGATATTTACGGGCATTTATCTCTGTCGTTAGCTTTGAACAAGAAGTCATTGTACAATTAACACACATCAGACTATCTCGCTTCTCAAATCTCTACAGAAACCATAAATCAAACAGCCCAGGACCCTATAATCACCTACCTCCCCTACTCCGCCCCACCCACACCCTGCATTTTTCCATTGCTGAGGCTTTTCATAGGAATTTAGGAAGACCTGGAGTTGAAGCCACCCAACCTTCTTGAACTTCTAGGAGAGCTGCTGAGGGAGAGGCATCTGGTTACCTCTGTCTGATCTCCTTCCCCCAGGCTCCCAGTGACTCCCAAGCCTCTCTCATGGGTTATAGGACAGTTCCTCCTCATAGCAGGAGGCTAGGAGGCGTTCAGGGTTGTTGGAGCATGCAAGAGCAGCCATGCATCCCTCAGGGCAGGCTTACACTAGACAGACTCACTCTTATCTGAAATACAAACTTCACCGGATACCTGTACTTCACCTTGCAGCCATGAGGACTTCACCACGCTGGGTGACACGATGCATGTTCTCTGAGGCAGTTGTGGGAGGAAGTGCTCCCCTGTGCCCTGAAGCCTCCACTTTGGTGTGACTAGTTCTACTCTTTCAAGAGGTGGGAAGTTGAGCATGGACCAGCACCTCCACCAGAAGCAGTCTCCTACCAGTTTCATTTCAAGTGAAAAGTCACTAGTGACTTTTTTTAGGACTCTTTTTGGGGGGTGCTCTGCCTTCTCAGGAACGTCACCCATGTAGGTGGAGACAAGGTAAGCATAGAGCAGCTCTACACAGCACCAGTGAGAAGTGGATGGATTTCTTCTGCACACACTTGTCCCGTATGCTTCCTTTTGTTTTAGAGCAGGTCCACTGTGTCTGTTACCCTGGATTGTCAGACATCGGCCATTAGAGTGAAGCAGGCGGGACTCTGCCTCTGTGGCTCTGTCTGTATCTGGGACATCCCTACTTCTGGCGTATCACAGCTGTGGTGCCCCCAGTGGCACAAAAACCAAAGAGAAAGCCTGACTTGGGAAAGTGTGCAGTACCAAGAGAGTCATTCCAGATCTATCTCCAGCATCCAGAGGTCTCCAGCATCCAGGGGGCTCCAGCATCCAGGGGGCTCCAGCATCCAGAGGTCTCCAGCATCCAGGGGGCTCCAGCATCCAGGGGTCTCCAGCATCCAGGAGTCTCCAGCATCCAGGGTCTCCAGCATCCAGGGGTCTCCAGCATCCA
>JANHMN010000015.1:6815483-6826633 GCA_030674055.1 Rhabdomys pumilio | reverse complement strand
GGTCTCCAGCATCCAGGGTCTCCAGCATCCAGGGGTCTCCAGCATCCGGGGAAGGCAAGACAGAGCCACAGAACTGCTTATGTGTGAGATACTGAAAGCTTGGCAACCACCCTACAGGGCTGTGACAGCTCAGGAGCATCAGGGAGAACACTGTGGGGATGAAGCTCAGGATGGGGCTCCCTCAGGGAACTAGAGATGATGCTTTCATGGGGGACAGCATCCTACAGGAAGCCATCGTATTGGCCACATCTCTTCCACTTGTTCAGGAACTCGGTCCTTTCAATTATCCCAAGGCAGCTCCCCTCCTCCTCCAACCAGGTATGAATTCCACTACTGCCTGTGGAGCTTGTCTGTCTGTGGCATCTGTTTGGCGGGACACAGATATTCTTTCCTGTCCATTGTCTGCAGGTCATAGCTCATTCAAGTCTTAATTCACCTTAAGAAATATATCATCAGTGGTCACGGACATAGCTCAGTCAGAAAAGCGTGTGATGCAAAGACTGAGGGACTGAGTTCAACCCCTAGAACCCATGAATTAAGTCTGGTGACAGCAGCTGTTAGTGTACTTATAATCCCAGTACTGGGGAGGCAGACACAGGCAGATCCCCGGGGCTCACCGGCAGCCTCACCGAAGTGGCGAGCCTCTGGTCAGTATGAGATCCTGTCTCAAAAATCAACGTAGATGGCTCCTAAAAACAACACCAAAAAGTTGTCTTCTGGCTTACACACACACACACACACACACACACAAACACACACATTCATACAGACAAACTCACACACACAGACACTCATGCATATACAAACATAGACACACATACATACACACACTCTCACACACAGACAGGCATATATTATATGTGTGTGTGTGTGTGTGTGTGAGTGTGCATATATATATACATGTATATATATATATGTGTGTGTGTGTGTGTGTGTCTGTGCATATATATATGCACACACAGACAAATAGAACACAGACACACATGCATACATACACATAGACACACAAACATACATACACACATGCAAATACATAGCTATGCTTGTGTGTGCACACACACATCACATACACGTTAGTCAAAATTTACAAGGAATGTGGTGACCTTCTTAATGGAGGTTGGGTGGCTGAGGCTCCCTCATCTTTCCAGGGGGAGAAGTATTCCCCTTTGGCTTGCTACCTTAGTCCCTTTTTGTCCCCCAGTGTCTGGACCTTCCAGACTACAGGCTCTTTGTTGTGAGATGTCCTGCAATCCATTAGCAGGGCTTATTTACATCACAAAAGAACAGGCCCCACTCTCCTTGATTGGATTCAGCGAGCCCCTCCTCTTGAGAAGATTTTATTTGAAGATCTACTGAGGAGTGGACTGAGTTGGGAGCCCTGTTGATTCCAACGGTTGGGATATCCATTATCCTGACACAAGTGGAAACCAGGAGACAGAATCTAGCAGTAAATAGCTGTAGCTTGAAGAAAGGCACGAGATCCTTTCTTCACTTGCCATGGGAACTGTCCATTCTCTTCTCACCAGTGTTACTTGGAGTTTGGTACCAAACTACCATCAATAACAACTGAAGTCAACCTAAGCTCTTAACAGCCAACCTCATATGACCAAGACCCCACATCCCAGTAGTTGTCAGTACCCCTTTCCATTCCAGAGTCAATCATAGAAAGCAAAACACATGCACACCCTCACCACCACATAGGACCATCACTTCTTGTCACTGGCTCCAGTGTGCACAGGCCAGCAATGACCCAGGGCCTTCCCATCTGACTGCCTTGGAGTCTCTGCCAAACCCACTGTGGTGATAAGGAGTCCTTGTTTTATTTGTCTGTTCAGTCTTCATTCACATCCACAGAATGTCCCGTTGGAATTCTCTAGTTGCCGGGCGGCTGTGGGACTCAGGGTCATCCGCTGCTTTGCTCCTTGCTCTGTGTGTGGTCTACAGGAACGTTTACACATCTGAATTTCAGAGCCATCCCTGGTTACAAAATGACTTGCCACCTGAAGAGCCTCATCTGAGTCTGTAGCTCTGCCATATTTGAAGTTAAAGCCCTTTCTTCCGTGGACTTCACCACACAGGCTCCAATTTCCTTTTACCGGATAGAACTTTTTAGGAATTTGGAGATTCAAGGAAACAACCCCTCCCCCCGCCCCTAACGATCTTGACCGCCTTGTTGCTCTACTGTGCATGACAAGTAGACGGGACCATGACACTGCAGGCTCCCAACCGCCACGTGCACAATTTTGACATCTCAGATCTCTGGGAGAAGCAGCAGTCAAGCATGCATATTTAAATCAACCACATCTGGCTTATCTTTTATACCAGCTGAACTCCTTAAGTGTTCAGTCCTCATGTCAACTCTAATGACTGCAACACTCAATGTGCATAGCAATGAAGCCCCTAGCCACAGAATGATTCTGTCAGCTAGGAACCTTCTAGAAATCATCCCACACAGCCCCCCCACCCCCCACTCACACACAAAAGCTGAAACTCTGAGACACAGGCTGCATACGAGTAGAACAGTGACTGGATCAATCTAGGGACCTTTCTCTACCACAGAACTTGCTCCATGGTACAGTCTAAGTATTTATCTGGCAGCCCATCCACTTCTTCCCATCCACGCCTTCTTCCTCCTACACATCCTCCCATCCCCCTAAACTCTCAGGCACACGTCCTACCATCCATTTTTTTCTATCCTCATGCAGTTTGTCCTGGAAGATGCCAAAGGATCTACTGCATTTTGGCCTATTACCCAGAATCCTCGTCTCTTTGTAGATACCTTCTGAATGCTAGTGTTGAGGGCTGCTCCCTAGCCTGAGGTTCCTGACTTTTCATCTACTCTAGAATTAATGAGAATTACAGAAGACCCTCCTGAGGGGGATTTTGGCAGCAGGAGTGTAGGACCCTCTCATGGATGCTCTGCCTTAGCTCTCAGACACGTGAGCGTGTTCCTCTGCAAATGTTCCGTGTTTGGAAAAGCATGCTCATCTGTCGGCACTGTCTACTCCTGCCTGAGTGGACAATGGCGGCTGGCCAGAGAGACACTGGTACTGTTGGGTGAGTGATTCTGCTCTGCTCAGGAGACCTCCACATGCAGCTATCCAGCCTGTGTGTGACTGGGTCCCAAAGGGAACAGCACCTAGCAATCCCTGGAGTGTTCATCTCAGTCCCATTAACCTTAGAGGTCCCCTCACATAGGACAGATTGTTTGGGTCCCCATTCAATGGCTGGGGAAGGGGTAGGGGGAGTCATTCTTTTTCCATAGACCTTGGAATGTTCCTTGTCACATTCTCTAAGACCACCCAGCTTTACCAGAGAGGAATCAGCAAACATCTCAAGAGGAGATGCTTGTGTCATGCAGACCTTCTTCCTAGTTCCACCTGCCGCAGTATTTGGCAACACAGGGGTGTGAGGGTCTCTGAAGCCCCAAGCTGCCATAGGAAGTATTCACTGAGAAGCCTAACTCTTGTACGTGTGGAGAGTTCCCATTTTCTGGCCTTGGTGCCTCTATATCAGCAAAGGCTTGGAGGCAGCTCACAGAACCCCTCCTGCTCAAGCATCCCACAACCTGCCAGTGTGTGATCCTCAACCCTGGCTGCCTGCAAGAGAACAGCATACGGTACCATGGCATCTTTTTCATGTTCTCTCAATGGGAACCTGGCTCCTGTGTGCTGGCATCCCCATGCAGCTGCCACCCAGTGGAACATTGAACGTGCCTTTGTGAGAAAGGGAAGCACCATATTGTACGATGTGAGTGACAACCATGTGGCTGAAGTCCCAGGAGAGCCCACAGTCTGAAGGAGAGACGTGAGGCTCCTGTTCAGAACTCACCACCATTACGTATCAGGATTGTTGAGTAACATGAATGAAGACCAGGAACCATGCATGAGGACCATGGTGCAGAGATGGTCCTAAAATGCACACATCCCACTGGGAGCTAGAGATGGAAGTGAGCAAGGGTTCAGACACAACTGGGCATCTCAACTGTCCTGAAGAGAGAGAGAGGTCATGGGTACACCCCCATTCCCAATTCCCCTTGCCACATGGCCAGGTCTCCAATAGCATGCACTTTTAAAGCAGTATGCTAGAGAGCACAATCTTTAGGACCATCAGAAAACATGTGCAGCAAGGACTAGACTAATGTGTCCACAGCAAACGTCATCCTGCTTGTACCCATGGAGGGGGTGGTGCATTGTTCCAGATTCTTCAGACACTGCATCTGCAGAGGCACAAATCCCTCCTGGAAAATGGTGCCAGGAATCTATAATCCAACATTTTGTTCATCTGTAGGTAGCATGTGGTGCCTGGTGCAGGAAGGGTGCCTTGTGTATCTTTACAAGGTGTGTGTAGGCAATGAGAACAGGGAACGTATCTGGTTGTGCTCAGAATCAATGTGGTTGGTTTTTTGTTGTTTGTTTGTTTGTTTGTTTGTTTTTCAGACTATTTCCTCTCATTGGGTGGTTAAATGATTAGATGCTAACCTGCAGACGTGGAAGGCTGACTGTGTACAGAAGGGAAAAAACGGAACAAAATTATCACAGGGCATCTATGGAAATGTTTTTCTATACAAAGGGGATAAATAGAATATTCCAGGGAGATTAACATAGTTTTGAAAAGAGCTTAACTGTAGGATGAAGGTGGAAATGCATGCTCCAGCTTTGAACCCACTGTGAAACATGAGTCAACGTGAGGCCTGTGATCTCAGCTTAAAGACACAGTGATAAGATCGAAGGCTAGAAATGAAAACTTTTAAACCCTGTAGGACAAGAAAGGCAGAATTGCAGAGCACCAAATAAGAGCCAGAAACATGGCGGAGGAAGAAAACAGCGTCTGAAGTGATGGCTCAGAGGACAGAGAATGAATGGCAGAGTTGGGGATGAGAGTTACAGACTCTAACACACAGAGACGCAGACTCAATGGTGTTGTCCAGCAAGAATCTCTTAGTTGAAACCAGAGTCATCATTTAAAATGACGTGTTATACACCAAGGAAACGAAGTAACAACGGAAGGCTTGCAAGTAGAGGTATCCCAGTCGATCTGACTTCTAAGCATCAAACACTTCTACATACAACTGAACAGATGCTTATAAAATAGTCACAGGAAGACACGGCCGTTGGTTTTGATGTGAAAATATAACACAGAGCAAGGACTAAGATGAAAAGTCAGAAGCCAAGATTCTATTGTCTAAATGGGCTATTGTTTGTAGATAACAGAAACAGAAAGATGCTTTTATGAACCCCAGACATTCCTCCACATAACCCTCCTAAAAATACTACAAAGATTACTCAGCTGAAAGTGAATGCAAACTATGAATCAAGACCTCGGAATGGTGGTACATATGGAGGCCAACCATGAATAGAATGCACACCAATAGTTCGTGTGACCATCAGCCTCCTGAAAAGAGCTCACAAGACAAATGCAGAATTCATTGTAGTTTTTCTATTGCATTTTTTAAAATAAGGGAAACAGGATGCCTCTCAAGAAAAAGACACTTTTAGGCAAAGTAGACATTGTTCTTTTATAAGAACGATATGATTGACAACAGCCAATCATAACACGTTGTTAGAGGTGAAAACAATGAGAGACTTTTTGCAAAGGTCAGAGGAGGACCAGAGTGCCTCTTCCTGTTAAAGGACATGATGCCACTACAGTCTGAGAAACCCGGGAGCATCAGTGACTACGCCAGTCGAGTGCTTGGTGCAAGAAACCAGGCATGGGGCCTCTGCAGTTCAAGGAAAGGATGCAGAGCACTTTGTTTTTACTGACATAAAGAACAAGCACATAAAAAGAGCAGCTATCTCCACAGTTTGAAAGTGTGTGCAATTCATGCAAAGAGCTTTAAGGTGTGAAGAGAATCCCAACCTCAGAATGAGGAGAGGAAAACAAATTGCAGCTTCATAGACAGTCTTCTCATCACAGACTTTAGCAGGGATGGTGAGGGAGCATCCGTCCGCACAGAGCTCTGTGGGAGTGCTGGGGGCCCATTGGTCATGAGACCTGGCATGAGCCCTCTGCAGCCTTCTCAGAGGCTGGCATGATGACATCATCTAAACATCCAAATTGAAATGGCTCATTTTTACTGTCAACTTGACATAACCTGTGACAAGGGAGCCTCAGCTGAGGAATTGCCCAGATCAGATTAGCCTGTGGCCATGTCTGTGAGGAAAAATGTCAGGGACTACTCATTCAGGACAGGGTAGACACCGAAAGCCTGAGACTCATAAGAAAGCGGGTTTTGCCAAATGCCTTTCCTAGCACGGCAGGAAGAGTTAAGTGGGGGTACTGTGACCACAGCAACAGTATAGCCCAGCCTCAGCTCACTCCATGTTCTTACCCTTCAACCAACTGGAGGCTGTGCTCTCCTTGAGAAGCCATGTCATTAACTCAGCATCTTCCTCCATTTCAGCTTTGATGTTGCTGATGTTTGGTTTTGAGATTGTTCATCATTTGTTTCTTTATTGAGATGGGACATCATGTAGCCCGGGGCAGCATCATATAGCCCAGGGCAGCCTTTAACTACATAGTTGAGAATGATCTTGAACCTCTGATCCTCCTCCTTTCATCTCCCAAGTGCCGTGTTATAGGCATTGCACCATGCCTGGCTCTGGTCTCATGTTCAACAGAGAACAGTTAAGTCGTGGAAGAAAGAAAGGGAGGGAGGGGAAGGAAGGAGAGAAGGTGGGTGGGGGAGAGAGAGAGAGAGAACAGGAAGGAAGGAAGACAGACGGGTTGGACCACCATTAGAAAATAAAGCCATCAAGAGAATGAGACTCAAGAAGACCCTGGGTCAGAGCAATCAGACACAAGAGGCTTTAGAAACTGTAATCAATACTTTAAAGGCACAATGGCAAAGATGATCAGCATCGAGGGACAGACAAGACTCCCAGCAGAGAGATGAAAACGAACAGAAGAGTCAAACGGGAGAAAACGGTGTGATGTCAGCAACAGTGATCGATGCATTCGTGCGGTAACGCTGTCTTACCACATCCCTGCAGGTGCAAATGTAAGATATGAATATGAGGACAGGTGTAACCAAAGTGGGAAAACAGCCACGTAGGACATCTGAAGGAGGTCTAATAATTCAAGTAAAAGTTCCCCTGTTGCGTTGAAAAGCAGGTTAGCTCAGTGGTTAGCTCATGGGTCATGCAGGATTAGAAGAGACAGGCCTGGGGACATCACATGACATTCAGAAAGAGAAAAGTACAAGTGTCTAGGAAGACCTAGCGCTACCCTAGGGTGTCCTACAGGGTCCTGGGCTGTCTGGAGGAAGTTCAGGGTAGTGTTGAGTCAGCCGGTCCTGTGAGATAGAGCAGCTGAGAGGTTCCAGATTTGGTGAGAGGCTGCGGATTGAAGGACCCGAATGATCTGCAAGCATAAGAATTTAAAAGAGCAGAGCCCAGACAAACAGAGCGTTGACAGCACCTCTGAGAAATAATGGGGGGAGGGAGAAAATGCTTTAAGGGAGTGGCCACAACAGGGTCCTCTGCCACAGGGACACCGGAGATGGGGAATTGTCTCCAATGTGCTGACAAAGCATGACTGCCCACTGAAGACGCTGTGCCATCAGATGATCTCCCAATGCCCAGGTTCTCAAAGTGGCACTTAGAAAACCCAGGCCAGCATATATGCTCGCTGGAGCTCTAATCACAATAGCTAAGGCAAGGGATCAGCTCAGGTGCTCATCCACAGAGGAAACATAAGGAATACTCATGTGCATGTGTGCGCGTGCGTGCATGCACGCGCGCACACACACACACACACACACACACAGACACACACACACACACACCATCTGGAGCGGGCACCTGTGCTCAGCATCCCCACCCTGAGCGGCAGGACAGCTCGAGGGGCAGGGCTGCAGTCATGGCATGGGCAGTAGTGGCTGCTGTCCCGCTGGAGGCTTATGCTCATTTCCAAGCTTGCTAGTTGGTGCCTGGAGGCTCTATCCTGAAATGCCCTGTTTTCCGGGGCCTGCATGGATGGCTTCCTCAGACTCACAAAGAGCTGTTCATGTTTCAAGACCTACAAGGCATGTCCCTAAGCTTCCCCTTAGGCAATATCACTAAGCTGGCATGCTGGCTATCCCATCTCTGTACACATAGATAGAGGGCCACACAGGCTGCATCCATGGGGCAGGAGACCCGAATGTCCACTGCAATCTTGCCCTCCATAGACAGGACACACAAGAAGTCCAAAGAAAGAGCTGAGACCCAAGCTCAAAATACCATCAAGTATACGAACATTTCCCCATCTCCTGCTTTTTTTCTTTATGATTAGCCTCTATGCCATTCACATCTGCCACACCGGCCTCCCAACACATAGTCCTGCATGGTTTCCATATTGTTAAAGTCCTGAGAGGTACAGTCGTCACCACCATGCCACTGTGCCTTTCCTTCTCCTTTTTACATGTGTTTTACCATAGTTGTCTTCATGGATATAATATTTTCCCTTAGGAGAAATTCCTGAGCATGGAACCATGGAGTCAAAGATTATGGCATTCAAGAACTCACATGTCCTTGGTTGGGGGATGGCTGTAGAGGCACCATAGCCTCCAGTGTACTGGGTGCCATGTTTGGCTCCCTATTAACTGTTTCCTTTGTTTCAGAAGTGTGTCACCATGAACCAGGAACTAGGAAGACAGTGACTGTTTCACGAGGTACCCAAGTTTAACTTCCCACCTTAACACTGTTCCAATAAGAGCTTCCCTCAGCCCACCTCACCCCTTGATGCCTGGCTACCATCCTTTTCTGGTCCCTACTTAACAAGTGGCGTGTAGGGCCTTGGGTACAGAGGCTAGCATAGCAAGTCGGAAGTGGGAGCCCAGAGCAGAGCTTTAGGTGGTGTCTCCTAGACAGACACTAGTCTGTCTCTTTCATCATTGTACCCTTTCCCGTCCATTCATTCAGAAAATGGCTTCCATGTCAGCATGCATCTCAAACTCTCATCCAGCTCAACCTCTGTTCACACCAGCTCTTCAGTCTATTGCAAACAATGAAAAGAAACCAACTGGGCATAATCCCGAACTTTTCTGTTTTATACAATCCAGTTTTACCCAGTACTGGTTATTCACTGGTCTGTTTTCCATCTATCAGGAAACACTCATGTGAATCAGTCCTCTCCCCTTGTGAATTAGATTTCCTAGAACGTGAGCAGGTCTGACCCCAGCCCTCCTCATCTGGAGAACACAACACAGTGGCAACGCTCTGTGGAACTCTGAGTCCTGTGAACACAACACCAGGGTCCTTACAGAAACCAGCAACTTCCAGAACATTCTATGGCCTATATGTCACAAGACCCCCTTCCCCAGAGATCATAAGCACAAAGTCATAGACTTTACCTGTAAGAAAACAGCTGTTTTCCAGCTTGTGGTGCTCTATGAAGTTCTCTGAAGTAGATACCACCTCCCTCTATGGCTGTGGCAATTTGTAATCCAAATGGGCTCTTGTGGATATGCTGACCTGTGCCGCTGGACTCCAAGAGGGAAGCAGCCAAAGTCCTGTGTATGGTGTTTGGGAGAGGAGACCCAGGAAGCTCTCCTGCTATTCTGCTGGCTGGGATTGCCTTCTTCTGATAGTTTGGATTTTAGCAGGAGAGAATAGGATGCTTGGATGTTTGGATGTTCAAAGGCCAAACAGAGCCCAACTTCTTGGGAAGCACCAAATTCTGACATCAGCGAGCTCCCAATCTTAAACATGAATGATGAGCCTGGGATATGGAGGAAAACACTTTATCACATGGGGAAACTCTCTTCTCTCAGGAACAGGAGCAAGTGGGCTCAAGTAGAATGAAGGGTGCAACTCCACTGTGGCTTGTGCCCCCCACTTCAGGGATGCTCCTGCCTGGTGCAAACTAGGCTCTTCCCACACATAAAGCTTTGTACTCTTCAGCTACACAGTTCTGACTTGGTGACAGCATCTCTGTGTCATTTGTTCCCAGAAACAGTTGCTAGTCAGCTCACCCAAGCCCTGGATGCCTGTAAGGAGAAGTCTACCCCATACTGTTTGACTTCCATTTCCAGACACCTTCTTGTGGCCAGTCCAGGTTCTAGAACTTGTCTTCAGTCATTGCTGTCATTCCCCACGAGCCTCCTGGATGCACATTTTAGGACAGCTCCCACTTTGTCCTCACGGACACCCAAACTGAAGTTCCAGAACCCAGCCTTCCAGGGACTAGGCTTCTCTCCACATGAGGCTTCCATGCGTTTTACAGATTTGTATCTTCAGGAGATTCAATGTGATAGCTAGTCTTTATCACCAACACCACTCAACCTAGAATCCCCTGGGAAGGGACACTCAGTGAGGAACTATCTAGACTAAGTTGGCCAATGGGTATATTTATGGGAGATTGTCTTGATTCTTTTTATTGATGCGAGAAGACCCAGCCTTCACCTGAGTGGCATCATTCTCCAAGTTTGGTCCTTCAACAGTACAAGAGTAAGAAAGTTATCTCTATGCACGTATTTAATGTCTCTGCTCTTGAATGTGATGTGACTAGCTGCTTCTAATTCCTGCAAGGAAGAGTCTTGACAGTCTTCAGAGAACAGTGTTGGAGACCAAAGGCAGCAATGGCCAACAAACCTCACCTAGCATATGTAGAACCTTTTGTGCCATGTAACTCCATTTAGACAACCAGATGTGAGCCATGAGGTGTGGAGCCCATCCTGAGACACCCAGTCTTAGTGACAGAAGATGGAGCCAATGTGGAGCAGGGATCAAGGCTGGAAATCCATATTAAGCAGACGCCATGACTTTAAGTAGGAATCCAAATGTCTTGGGAGTCGGGTTCCCTCCCCCATCTATGGCAGGTGTGTTGAGGGCCAAAGCAAGATGTGGAGAAGATCCTGCCAGTTCTTGTTAACTTGAGTCTGACAGCTTGTGCCAGGCTTCATGTCATGGTCATGTTAGCAGCTGAGAAGAGCTGGCTGCAGCCAGTTTATGTCCACTACACTGGCCAAGGGATCCCGGTTAGCTGCAGTGTGACAACCTGGGCCTGCAGAGCAGAAAGATTATGTCATAAGTCAAGAAGTAAATTTTGGTGAGCAGACCTGAATATTCGATCTTTAAAATGTGATATTCATAGCAACACACCATCCCTCCTATACACAGAGAAGAGATCCCCCTCACCTGTGCAGTGACACCTTATTCTTTATG
>JANHMN010000015.1:6782983-6812983 GCA_030674055.1 Rhabdomys pumilio | reverse complement strand
CTTGGGCTTCAGGCCCCTGTGGGGATGAGGAGTGGAGGCTGAAAGAGGCTGACGTATCCAGCAGCTATGTACCCTTCCCTGGCAGGCTGCTGTACCAGCTCACTCCCACGGCTCCTGTTGTGTCACCGGAGGGTCTCCCTGTCCCTTGGACACACTTTTATATCCTTCCCTCAGCTGGAACACTGTGCCCAGCTGTTGTGCTTCCGAGTCCACTGTGAATACACTGTTCCTGTAGCAGCGACTCATCCCACTGGGGCATCAGTGGTAACACCAAGAGCCCCCCAGGGTGTTTCCCTTGGGTTCTAGCACATGCGTGGGGTAGTTGGAGACACATTCTTCTATTGAAAAGGCCATTGTGGGTGTCCAGAGGCCACCCATATACCAGCTTTCCTAACTGATGAATTCCTCCAGGTGCCTTCGTATCATGCCTACCTCTGACTCCTTGGCATAGCCTGGGGTATGGTCATGATCCAGCCTGTGAAGCAGAGACTGATGACTACACCCCCAACTCATCTTTCTGTGATGCAGCAGACTCTGCTCGCCCCACTAGAATGGTCAGGCTCTCACTCCACCCACCCCAGCCATTTTCTCATAAAGATTCATCTTCAGGTAACTCCAGACCCACCCACATCCCCTGCTCCTTGGGGGCCTGTAATTTGCTCTCCCTGATTAGGAATTCTTTTCTGGAAGAAGGCAGAGTTAACTATCTAATACCCACTTCCCTCTTATCAGACTTAACTGAGCCTGCTTCTTGACCAATCATACTGTTGCAGGATATCCAGTTGTGTGGCCATTCAACCAAGGTTTCCCAGTGAGATGCAAGTAGAACCGGCTGTGTAGACCTCCCAGTCTTTTGAAAGAGAACAAATATAGCTTTCACTTCTCTTTTTATGCCCTGTCCTGCTGCTTAGAATTTGATGGGCAGAGCACCAACAGCCATCTTGGACCCTGAGAACCAGAACATGAGCATGTCAGGTAAGGCAGAAGTCAGGAGACGGTGGACCTGGCCGACAGTGAGCCTAGCACCATTTCTGGATTTCTCCATTTTGCAGTCTTGAGCTTTCTTACTTTTAGGGTTGTAAAACCTATCTCGACCGATCAGGGCTTTCTCCTAATGAACCATGTTATTAGTTCCTGATCCAACACTAACTGTTGACTTTGGGCTATTTATTCAGCTATGAATATTTCCATTTCTTCCTGGAATAAACCAGCATCCCTGGACCCATGCTGTCTCCTCTCCAAACACACATGATCATTTCTGATTCCCAATGTGGTTCACGGTGCAGGATACAGGGCGGGAGGTTTGCTCTCTGTTCCTTCCCTCCTCACAGCACGCGCCTCTAGCTCCAAGAAGGCTCAGCAGCTCACATCCAAGGTCTGATCGTTAAATCTCAGTGGGGTGCTGGGGGTTGGCAGTGGAAAGACTGGCGATGAATAGAGAGATTCATTTGTGGTACTAAATTTAGACAGGCTCTCTATATTTAGTTTAGATATCAGTTAGGAGAGTGTTCAGCTAGAGATGTGCAGATCAAGAAGGAAACAGGGCACTTGTTCAAGCCATGGGCTGATAGGCTGAATTCTGGATTCTGGACATTATCATCTGATGTCTGCAGAGATGGTCCATTGGTAGAGTGGCCCTCCCCTGTGGGTGGGCACCATGTGCCATGGTGGTTAGTAGTACTCACATAGGCAGCACCAATATACATGATTCACATTCAACTTGGCATGCTCCAAGGGTAGGCCACTCTAAGACCTCCCAGGACACTTTCTCGAGACAGAGAGGTAACTCTATGTTACAGAAAGGGGGCTGGTGGTTCACCCAAGGCACACAGTAGGTAGGATAGCATGGCAGCTTGCTCAGGGCTGGCACAATGTGGCCCTCCCTGCCTTCTCACCCCATCCTTACATGGAGCAGGCTAGGTATGGGATGGGGGCTTCCTACTGTGCTTTGGAACAATGGACCCCCTGGAGACAGTAGGATGTCCCAAGGCTCCAAGCCTTGAGAAATAATGCCTGCTGGGTTTGTGTGGGATTGTAGGAGTAGCTGGAGGGTCCTCCAGGCTGGCCTTGACATGGTCCACCAGGGAGAGACACCAGACTTTTCAGGTATCTGTATGCTATGTATTAGAATTTCCGTGCCTCAAAAGCCCATATGTTGAAGGCTTGCTTGGTCCTCAGCCTCTGGTGCTATAGGAAGATGGTGGACCCTTTGGGAGGTGAGGCTAGTGGAAGGAAGTTTCATCACTGGGGCATTTCCTTGAAGGAGATGAGGGAACATGGCCCTTCTGCTTTTCTCATGCCTCCTGGATGCCTTGACATACCCACCTTCCTCTACCATACATGCTTGCCTCGAGGAACTACTACCATGGGCCCAGCATGGTACTAAGAATTAAGCCATGGGCAGATACCTCTGAAACCATGAACCAATATAATAAACATTCCATCCTTATAAGCCAAGCATCTTGGGTGTCTTATGACAGTGATGGAAAGTTGTCTAAACATAGTTTAACCTGCTCAGGTCTCAGTTTCCCTGAGTGCCTGGACAGGGGCTCTCCCATCTTCCATGCCATATCCTGATATATGGGTTTATCTATCTTGCTGAAGAGATATGCTGAGTGTCCCCACTAATGGGGACAAGGATAGTTTCTGGGGTATTCTCTCACCATGTTGGCTACTAGAACATTCTGTGTCTTCTACAGATTCTCCAGCACATGTGTGCAGTACCTGCTGCCTGTAGTCCACACAGCAGACTCAAGTGTTCCTCCACCTTACCCCACCCCAACTCTATGAGTTAGGACTGTCTGTGGCATGTTTCTCACTGTGAAGAGCCTCAGTCAGCTTTTACCTCAGGAGCATGACTCACCTTAGGCCGGCTTGCCCAAACCCAGCCTAATGTCCCTTACTCTTCCTTCCTCCACTATGAAAGCACTCTGTAGCTACTTTGTGGCTGGATAGCCAAGGAATCCTGTGTTCTGTGAAAAAACAAGAAACTGTAATACCACATCTTACCTCCCTATGCTTAGCCATGACCTCTTCTTTTCTGCCTTAAAAGTGGAAAACATGGGGGCTGGAGAGGTGTCTCAGCAGTTAAGAACACTGGCTGTTCTTTCTGAGGACCTGGGTTCAATTCCCACCACCCACCTGGTAGCTAACAATTATTTGTAACTTTGGTTCTAGGGGACCTTGTCAGCTTTGCACAGAAAAAAAAAAATCATTTTTTTAAAAAAATCTTATTTTAAAAAGTGGAAAACATGAATGTAGAGACCACACAGCAACCGCCTTGTAAGTATCAACATCGGAGCCGATTGTCAACATCAGAGCTGATTGTCAATCCTGTGGGTCTCACGGGGGTTGCTAAACCAGTAACAGAGCCGACGTGTGAGTGGCATGCTCTTCCTTACATGCTCTCCTCCATTTGGACTGGGTGCTCCTTGCGGAGGAATCAGTCCGACTAGCAGGTGCTCATCATGGCTAACATGGGGGAGGGTGGGGGGAGGAAGACTGGAAAGAACCCTTTTCACTGAAGAGTCCATGTCTCCGAGTGGGGCCAGATTGGACCACACTACTTCCTAAATTTATATCTGGCCACAAAAATGCACCCACAGTCTTCCAGGAAGCTTCTGGTGAGTTTGAGAAACAAATGCCTTAGTTTAGGAATAAGCCCAGGCTGGGCAAAACTCCACAGAGGCCCAGTTTCCCTTGGAGGAAGAAACAGAAGATCTGAGTTGGGAAAAGATGCTTCTGGCCTCCTGGACAGGAGGCCCTATGGCAGGGGCTATCTCTTCAGGCCTCAGTTTCCCAATCAGTATGGGTTGGTACAGCTACCTCAACCAATGGTGTGGAAGAGACCTTTTGTGTAGAGTCATGTATAGGGAGCATTGGAGTGACTTTTCCTCTGGGTCTCCCTGGCTTCCCTCTTTCTTCCTTCCAGGGACCTCTCTCCATCTCAGGCCTCAGCTTCCCACATGAAGAGGGGAGGCTGAAGCAGACTTCCTAGCTGACACTAAGCAGGATGACCTGGGTCATGGGATGTCCTATATACTGCTCTACCGTGTCTGAGACCTCCCAACAGACTCAAACTGTCCCTGTAGACATAGGTTGCCCAGGCTGGGAACCTCACGGCTAATTCAACTGCCTCATTTTAGCCCAAATCACTGCTCCCCTGGCTGGTTCTGCCAGGAGTAAAAAAAACGATGCCTCACTTCACTACAAAGGTGATTCTGAAATACTATGGGGGTCACAGCCTCTCAGGCCTGCTGGCACCCCTTGTATTTTTACATACAGATGGACATACCCAGTGATGGATAAACCCCAGTGGATGAGGCTTTTCTTCAAATACCCACTAACTTTTCAGGACTACCCTGTCACACCATGCAGGGTAGCAAATATATATTCCCTGGTAACACTGTGGCTGTGGAGATCCAACCTGTTACTGTCTCACCTTTAGAGGTCACCAGGGCCATCACAGTAGGCACTAGTCGTAGGGGTGGGTGACCAGAATAGAGACCTACAGAAGGTCTGTCTCCTGGTGCAAGTTCAGGTTCCCAGGCATCTTACACGACCCATTCTTCAATACAAACAAGTGCCCGCCCACTTTGCTTTTTGGCACCCCTCCCAGCCGCCTCCCCAGCACAGCACATCCGAGATGACCTGGGCTCCATCTGTTCCCTGCTAATAGAAAGTGGAGTGGATAAGCAGAGATGTGTCTTCAAGGCTAGGGGACTGCTGGTTATTGACCACTCTTTATGCCCCTGGCTTCTGCCATGGCCCCAGGTTGTGTGACTAATACCTGGTTGCATTGTATGCAAAGGCTGGAGTGCAGCCTGTGCTGGCAGCCTGTGTCCCTGCAAATGGTGAGGGGCACTCACTGGCCTATTTATACAGTTAATTGTTGCCTGCAAGGGTTCTAGACAATCATTTGTCACATTCCAAGGAGGAGCAAGGCTCTTGTCACATCTGAACTTAATAAAGAAGGGATAACATAGTTCGGGAGCCAGGACAATGTGTGGATCCTACTGTGACCCACTGGCTTTCTGCTTAGCCCTGTGTGCACTGCAAACAGCTTGGGTGCTCACAGATGCTCCAGTATCCTCCCGGGGACACAAGGAGAAACTGACTGGTTTGCAACATCCCCCAAAACGCTCTCCTCTCTTCCACCCTCACCAGTTTTAGCATGGGGCCTTTCTGCCCTCACCCCTAAATGCCTGGCCTGATAAGGGAAGCAGAATGTCATGTTCTGCATTAAGGCTGTGAGACAGAAGGTGGGCTGGTCGAAAGCTGACAGAGTCTTAGGGGAGACCTGCCAGGGTCAGGAACTGAGAGAGCTGGCTCCACTGAGGGCACGTTTATCTTATGGGAATTTAGTGGGTATGAGCTAAGAACTTACCACCCATGGGAGCTACACAACACATAGGATCTCCTTAGCAAATAAGGGAGAAATTGCTTGTTTCCCAAGCAGGAAAACTGGATCTTCCTACTCTACCATGGCTACCCTGTCCCCTGTTGCAACGCTGGCAAAATGTGTGTGTGCGTATGCATGCGTGTGCAGTGTGCAGTGTGCAGTGTGTGTGTGTGTGTGTGTGTGTGTGTGTGTGTGTGTGTGTGTGTGTAAGAGAGGATAGCAGGCTGATGAGCACTAGGTCACCAGTCAGCATTTGAGAACCTGTTGATTCGGAGCAGACTTTAGCTCAGTGTGTAGCTGTGACAGAGTGAGAGGTTCTGAGAAGGGGACCTCCTGCCCGGGCATATATCAAGCATTAATAGCACAAAAGAGGAGTTATTAAACACTTGTCTTTTTAGAAGGAGCTAATTTCTGAAGAACACACCCGACCAACAGCATTCTCACGCAGCGAAACATACTGTGCCTGCTATATGAACGTACGCTCGTGTGCCCAGCATATTTCAACATTCCTTTAGGCAGTGGAAAGACCATGTTTTTGGTTGGGTATCTTCTTAGAGTCAGTCACAGAGTCAGTTTGTCTCCAAAGCCAGCCCACTTCATAAAGATGTTGATGGGCAAATGCCAGATCCGAGGGAAGAGCAAAGATGCCCTCCTGATATCATCACCGTGGACTTATAAAGCACGTTCCTCGTGGATCTTGGGTTGTGCTGTTAGATGCGTGATGTGGTACGTGTTCTACTGGAATACATGGTATGTTCTGTGTTAGTGTGCCTATTGTATACCATTACTGTGCCTATTGTATACCATTACTCTCCACTTCTGAGCTAGAGGGCCACTTCCCCTTGTATTCTATGCCTAGATAGGAATCTAATAAGGGTTAGTAATCAAAATAAATAAGAACTTTTATTTTAAACAACAAGAAAGCAAATAACTCAGTTTAAAATTATCAGACTGGATGTGGTAGCTCATGCCTGTAATCCCAGCACTCAGGAGGTTGAGGCAGGATTGCCTAAGCTCCAGCCCAGTATGGATGACATATGATATAGAGAGTGTGCCAGCTGAAATTGCAGAGTCTCAAAAAAATAAATAAATAAAGAGGGGGCTGGGAGAAAAGTCAGAAGATTTACATGAACATTTTTCAAATGAGGAAATAGAAATCCTCAATAAGTATTGAAAAAGATGTTCAAAGTGACCAACTGCTAGGGAAAAATCACATTAAAACCAGAATGAGCCACCACCTCACACTGTAGGAGGGACTGTCACCCAAGAGACAGAAGACAGTAGAGCTGCTTAGCACAGAAGAAACAGGAGCCATCCTGGGAAGGGGATGGAAATTTAAGTAGTCTTTAGGGGGTATAGCAGGGAGAATCTTCAAAAAGTTGACAAGAGAGTCATGTATGACTCAGCAGCTCCACTCCTGGATTTGTGTGCCGAAGAGCTGAAGCCAGAATGTCGGAGAGACTCTTGCACACCCATGCTCACTGTCCACCAAGTGTGGTGGTTTGAATGAGAAATGTCCCGCATAGACTTGGGTGTTTGGACATTGGTCTGCAGGTCCTGGCACCATCTTGGGAGGTTATGGAATTTTTAATAGCTACAGCCTTGCAGAAGGAAGTGTGTCACTGGGGACAGGCTTTGAGGATAGATAGGTCCCCCGCTCTACTTCCTGTTCTCTGTGTTTTCTGTGTACAGACATAATGTGAGCAGTCAGCTTCCTGCCCATACCACTGTAACACACCTTTCCCAATATAACGGACTCTATCCCTTCGAAATGAGCTCAGAGGAGAGGAGAGAGCCGTGGTACAGCCGGGCAGGTACAGCTGAAGGATTAGCATAATGGCTTGTTGGCTAGGTGGGAGAGTGGGTTGAAGGGTAGTTCATTGTGGTGGCTGCAGTTATTAATGAGTCATGAATGCTGCCGAAGAGTGGACTTGACATGTTCACACCACAGAAACAAGGCAAGCAGGTGATGTGACATCTGTGGAGACGACGCTAGCTCAAAGGACTTACATGTTCCGAGACACAATAGTCATGATAAACGTACTGGATTTCCAAAGCGGGAAGGAAGATGTTAAATGAATAAAAGCCAGATTTCAAAAACGAACATTGCCCCCTTCCCCAGGTATTGGTTCATGAAGGAGCAGTCATCCCTAGTACAGCTTTCCCTTGTGGTCAACAGACAGGTAGACATGTAAGTCTCAGAGATGGCTGGGATGTGACCAAGGGTCTGGATTCCTGCAGTGGTGAGGGTGGTCTGTCTGCCTGCCTGCTGTACCTGTTCTCTCAGGCCTTGGGGTCTCAGGGAGTCAGGACAAAGAATGATGTCTATCTTGAGGAGCTCAGGAGGTAAGTATTTTAAGGATGTGGAAGCTGAGCATAAAGGCTTGTGCCTGTAATCCTAGCACTCGGGAGGTTGAGGAAGGAGGGGTGTCACAAGCTTGAGAGTGGTAGGAGATACACAGGAAATGCCAGGGTTGGCCAAGAGAAAAAAGCACCTGCAGCAGTAGCCACCTCACAGGTGACCACGAAGGACAGATTCTTTCTTTAACAAAATGGTGGGATTGCTGCGGTGGACTTACCCAGAACCCTTCATGACAATAAATCTAGTTCTGTAATCAATGGACACTGTTGTCCTAAAACTCACCCGTATGTCCCTGTCAGGCACATTTGTCAGGCAGCAACTTGTTCTATCAAGAACCACCAAGAAATGCACATTAAATATGGAAATAAATAAGTAGAAATATGCTAAGCCAACCCATACCACTCGCTAGTCATTCTTGGCCAAAGCTAGGACCCTCCCTCTCTGTGATCTCTCTCTCTCTCTCTCTCTCTCTCTCTCTCTCTCTCTCTCTCTTTTCTCTCTCTCTCTCTCTCTCTCTCTCTCTCTCTCTCTCTCTCTGAGTGTGTGTGTGTGTGTGTACACATGTGTGTTTAGAAAGAGGAAGCCTCTCATCCAACAGTGGATGGAAACAGATGCAGAGACCCATAGCTAAATATCAGGCAGAGCTTGGGGCGTCATATGGAAGAGTGGGGGATAGAATTGAACAATGGGAAAGGGTCAAGGACACTGCAAGAAGACCTACAGAATCAAATAACCTGGGCCCATGTGGCTCACAGAGACGGATTCACCAACCAAAAAGCATGCAGGGGCTGGATCTAGGTCCCCTACACACAGCATATGTGAAGCTTGGCATTCATGTTGGTCCCCTAACAATTGGAGCAGGGGCTGTCTCTGACTCTGTTCCCTGCCATTGGATTCCCTTCTCCTGGACTGCCTGGTTGGGCTTCAGTAGGAGAGGATGTGCTTAGTCCTGCTGGGACTGAATTCCCAGGGAGGGATGATACCCAAGAGGGTTGCTTCCCCTTTTCTGAAGAGAAGGGGAGGAAGTAATGGGAGGAAGGACTTGTAAGGGTGAGAGTGGGAGGGGGAGGAGGGAGGAGAGCTGTGATCAGGATGCAAAGTGAATGAATAAATAAATTATTGAACACAAAAGAAGGAAGAGGAAGCCTCCAGGTACCTTCCGAGGGACACCCAGGAGGCACAAGGATGTGCTTGCCACTTGTTTGGTGTTCGAAAGATAACCAAGCATAAAGAACAGGGTACCTGCCCTTGCTAGCTCCCCAGTATCCAAGGGTTGTCCCCACTCACCGAGGAGAGGTGCCCATCTCACCCCTGTAGCATCAGGCGCTGAAACTGGGACTGTGGAATCGCCTTCCCTGGCATCTGCATGCTTTGCATTTGTTTGACGCTTGCATCTGCTCCACACAATGAGCAGTAATTTTAAACCTGTTTAGCACGCATTTAACCCAGATCCTTCCTTTGTGGCTGTTTCACTTGCATCTGGGTTCCAGCGCAGAGAGGCTGTGGGGAAGAAAAACTCATGCAGAGCGGCATCAGCCAGCAGCTGCATGGGTGCACAGGCCCCGAGGAGGTGGCAAGCTGCTCTGAAGGGCCCCACGGTCATATCACACAGGACCTGCAGCCTTTTGGGCTGGCTATGTCAGCATCCAGGTTATAGATCCCTCTAGGGGATCAGAGTCCTCAGATCCGCTGAATGAGATAAGTACCAGGAAGGGAGAAACCTTTCACGTGACCTTGTGGACACAGCAGGCAATTCTCATCTGCCATGCATAGATAAATGCCCCAGGATAACTAACAAGCACCAAGGGTGGTCAGCAGTTAAGGGCCCTTAGGTCCAGGACAGATTACTGCCCAGAACTTTCCATGCCAGTGTGTTCCATTGTGGTCCTCAGTACTGCTCCAGAGAGGTCATACTGTGCAAGCCTTGGGGTGGTCCCGAGGGCTCCTGTCTGTGACCCTGGCTGGTGATTTTACTCAGTCTGTTAACTTGTCAGAACTAAAAATGAAGACACCATTCTGTGAGCCTCACCCCCTTCCTAGGGAAGGGGTCCATCCTGAGTTGGATATAGCAGTGTGGGATATCCTGGGGTATAGTTGTAGGAGCCTGGGAAACTCTAACAGCAGGTGGGTCTCCAGGTCAGTGGAGACTTTAGAGCCAGATTGGAAATATATTCATGCAAGTCTAAACTCACACTTGAGGCATCATCAAAACGATATTATTTTTCCTCACATATTCCTCACATACATGCAAAGATGGGCAGACTGCACAGAGCTACACATTTGCTGATTTTTGGGAAGGACTCTGGTAGAAGCATGAGGTCTCTCAAGACAGTAGCATCAACAGACCCTGGTGATGGAAGTGCACGTTAGGAGGTAAAATGTGGTGGCCATGAACCACACAGGGTGACAGGACACTGCAGACATAGCTCATGGAAGAACTGAGCTTCTAACTGTACTAGATTTTGAAGACATCAAATTCATATTTGAATCTGAAAAGGTACACACAGCAAACCGCAACCATGTTGGACAGTGTCTCGTTGTATCTACTGGCACACAGCACTTCTGTATCACACAAGAGAAAATCCACACCACAGGGACCACACACAGTCACAGCACTCACTTGGAGAAACAATCAGTTTTTATAACTTAAAGATTTACTTTTCTTTCATGCGGTTTCTCCCCACTTCCACTGACACACAGGAGAAACATCCCCAAGAAACTTAGGACAAGAGAAACAGAGTCTCACTACTAACCATTTCGGCCCCTGCTGCAATCCCTGGGGACAGATTTTAATTTGGATGTCTTCCATTTCTTTTTAAATGCTGTCTTACGCATCCATTACATATACAGATATTTTTTGGAAGCCACAGATCAATATAAAGGCGATTACCAGTGTTTTTAACAAAACTTAAAAAAAAAAGATAGAGCAATGAATCACATCTTTGAAAATAAAAGATTTAAAAATTTGTCTATTACAGAATAAAAATTATTTTGGCCCCAGTGTCTGCTAAATCAGTGGCCACAGCAGTTTTTCACCGGCTGGTACTTTTACCAACTGTGTGATGGAGAGCACTTGGCACAAACCAGTTACAGGAGTAGAGAGAGTATTCACGGTTGCTTCAAATCGTTGGCCGCTTGCTGATAACAGCACTCGGATCTGCTGCTATAGAGTAAATTCAGTGACAGGATTTTGCTGTTTGGTGTCCATAAAATGAAATATAGGGACAGAGCTAGACATGGTGGCACAAGTTTATAGTCCCAGGAAAAGAAGACCGGGAGTCCAAGGCCAGCTTCTGCTTCACTGTGAGTTCCAGGCTAGCCTGGGCTACATAAAATCCTGTCACAATCAACCTTCCATAAAGCAATATTTAAATAATATGTAAGAGGTCTATAAAATGTACTTTATTTATTTTGACAGATCACATGGAGAAATGGCTCCTTAGCTTTTTTTTTTAGCCAACGTGTTGGAATATAGCCTCAGAACTCAAGACTTCAGGGCCACTGTAGGACCCCAATGGGCTGCTATGCCCTGGCTGAGACTTTCCATGTGCTGCTGTCTGCAAAGTAACATTCTGCGGTTTTTCTAAGAACAAAACATCCTGCTGAAGGATGATACCCCAGGAAGGAAATTTAGACTTGACATCCTATTGCACCCCAGTTGAGTTCCTGTTTTTTCCTGAGTTTGTGTTTTTCCTTCCCTGGCTTCGTGTATATATTGAACCTGCCCAGTAAAGGCATTGACATTCTCTCATAATGGATGACCCGAGAGTCTGAGTCTTTCTTTAATCCCCCAGGCCTACGCCCAAGCTCGGTACCATGGGCAGCGCCAGAGCTGTCAAGTGGAGGTCCCACCGAGATCAGGAAAGAGAGGAGAACCTGACGGGATCGTTCCTGGAAGAAGCCGACTGGCGGCTCAGTGAATGAAACGTATTGGAGAAGCGGTGTGGGATCAAACTGAAAGTAGTAAGTAGCACTATGAGCGTTTGACCGTTTTGATTGCGCCATGGGAACTAGGAGTTCCTCCCTACAAGTAGCAGCACAGGACGGTGCAGCTAAGAGATCCTTGCAAGAGGTGGAGATCAGCTCCAGTTCTGAGGATGAGGGAGAAATTTTAGAAAAGAAAAAATTGAAGAAATGCAAGGTCAAAGAGTTGGAAGGGAGCCCGGAAAAGGAGAAGCAAGAGTGGATGAGCAACTCAGTCCCCTGGTGGTGGCAGCTGGGACGGCATGATGACTGGGCTGGAGGTATTTCTGCTGCTGCAACAGCAGTGCTGACGGGCAGCTGCAGGAGCTGCGGAGGCCGCGGTCCATACCAGCCATGCCGAATAAAAACAAGAAAGAGAAGAACCACCCAAACTGGTGAAAAGTGGAAAAGGCAGGACAAGATACAGCAGAAGCAGAGACAGCCAGCAGGAAAAACAGCCTCGCAGCTGCCCAGTCCTTGACATCTACTAAAATAAAAGTACCAGTCCCTCAGCCAATCGTAGTCCCTGTGAAGAAAGACAAATGGCAGAACTCTTCACGGTTTAATGCCAGTAATAATAGAGAAGTGCAAAAACTCCCAACTTTAAAAGATGTTCCTCCCGCGGGTCAAAAGAAGCTTCTCATCCAGAAGCTATGTCAGTGTTGTGTCCTCTTTGACTTTGCTTCTGACCCTCTGAGTGACCTGAAGTGGAAGGAAGTAAAGGGAGCTGTGCTAAGCAAAATGGTGGAACATATCACCCACAACTGGAATGCAATCACGGGGCCCATTTACCCCAAAGCTGTCTACATGTTTGCAGTTAATATGTATCGAACCTTGCCACCCTCCTCCAATCCTATGGAGCAGAATTCGACCCAGGAGAAGATGAGACAACATTAGAAGCAGCCCAGTCTCATCCGCAGCTTCTTTATGACTTTTTCTTAAGATTTTTAGAGTCTCCAGATTTCCAGCCCAATATAGCAAAGAGATATATTGATCAGAAGTTTGTATTGCAACTTCTAGAACTCTTTGACAGCGAGGATCCTCGGGAGAGAGATTTTCTAAAAACGACCCTGCACAGAATCTATGTGAAGTTCTTAGGCCTGTGTGCTTACATCAGAAAACAAATCAATGATATATTTTATAGGTTTATCTATGAGACAGAGCACCACAATGACATAGCAGAATGACTGGAGATCCTGGGAAGTATAATTAGTGGATTTGCCTTACCACTAAAGGAAGAGCACAAGATTTTCCTGTTGAAGGTGTTGCTGCCCTTGCACAAAGTAGGGTCCCCGAGTGTCTACCATCCCAAGGTGGCGTACTGTGTCATGCAGTTTTTAGAGAAGAACAGCACCCTCACTGAACCAGTGGTAATGACAAATACTGGCCAAAAGACTCACAGTCCAAAAGAAGTAATGTTCTTAAATGAATTAGAGAAATTTTAGATGTAATTGAACCATCAGAATTTGTGAAAATCATGGAGCTTCTTTTCTGACAGTTAGCCAAATATGTTTCCAGCCTTTACTTCCAGGTGACAGAGTGGGCACTCTTATTACTGGAATAATGAGTACATCATGAGTTTAATCAGTGACAATGCAGTGAAAATTCTGCCCATCATGTTTCCATCCTTATACTACAACTCAAAGACCTACTGGAACAAGACAAAACACTGCTTGATATACAATGCTCTGAAATTCTTCATGGAGGTGAACCAGAAATTCTTTAATGACTGTACCCAGCAAGTCAAAGCAGAGAAATTCAAAGAGAAGCTAAAAATGAAAGAGCAAGAAGAAGCATGGGTTAAAATAAAAAAAATCTAGCTAAAGTGAATCCCCAGGTACTAAAAGAGAGTGACTCGGGAGTGTTGAGGCTTTGTGTGACACCTCCTAGGAAGGAGATGAAAATTTAGACCTTGAAAATGGGGAGTGGGGTTAGAAAAGCAGTTGTCTTCTCTCTGGCTCTGTTAGCAAAAGAGAAGGAAAAGGCTATTTCAGAGCCCTCCTAGGAGCAGGAGAAAATCAGGAGATGTCCTGCTTTCTCTCTGGCTCCTACTGGAGAAATCCTTAGTTCTGCTTTCCCTGTCTATTGTCAGTTCTTGGAGTGACAATCTGTCCATGTGTGTTAATTGTCTGTTTTTGTTTCATTGTTTGAATGATTGTTGTTCTATGTTTTATGTTAAAAAAGTGTTTATTGGGTATGATTAAAAATTTGCAACTTTGATAATAGAAAGTTGGTTTAACTAGTAACTCAGGGCTGGAGAGATGGCTCAGCTGTTAAAGGCCAGCTATAGTAGAAAGAACACATCTAACTTTGAAAAATTATCTTGAAAAAACAAAAGGGGTGGAGTTTACCTTACCCCATGCAAGATTATTCTTTATTTTATGTATTTTAAATTTTTTATTAGTGGATAAGGACGCATTGTCTGCAGCAGACAGACATTGGAAATGAGCCCAGAAGGCACTGGGCTTAGTGAAATGGAAAGAATTGTCATCAGGTGTATGGAAAGGCCCTTACTCTGTGTTAGTCAGGGTGAAAGGTTCTGTTTGTGTTTTTCCTAAAGATGCTGAAAGTCCTGTTTGGATTCCTGAGAGTTGTGTGCACCCTGTCACTATGGAGCCTTGCCCAAGTGGAGATCTACTGGAGCCTTGTGAAGAACCCCCCAGTTCTGATGTCAATGGGGATAAGCAGCTTGACCTGGCCGGTCATAGTTTCCACCAACAGGACTACTGAAAAACCTGCAGCGGGATTGATATTTCTTTGCTGCTTTTGGAGACAGCAGACCCAGTTCCAGGCAATTACTAAGCAGGTGCTTGTGTCACTGGCACAAGAGAACCCTACTGCCCAGCTTTGTCTCAGCCTTTACAGAGAATAGTCAATGATGGGCAACTCCTTTGCAGTTCTTACCTACCTAAGACAGGAGCCCTGAGGCTGGCAGGGATTCCTAATGATGGGTAATTGGTATTGATGGAAGGTTAGCTAAGACAGATGATATTTGCCTATAAAATAAAAATGAGGGACTTGTAGGACCCCAAAGGGCTGCTATGCCCTGGCTGAGACTTTCCATGTGCTGCTGTCTGCAAAGTAACATTCTGCAGTTTTTCTAAGACCAAAACATCCTGTTGAAGGGTGTTTACACTTGACATCCTATTGCCTGACCCCCCCAGTTGAGTCCCTGTTTTTTTCCTGAGTTTGTGTTTTTCCTTCCCTGGCTTGGTGTATATATTGAACCTGCCCAGTAAAGGCATTGGCATTCTCTCATAATGGATGACCCGAGTTTGAGTCTTTCTTTAATTCCCCAGGCCTACGCCCGAGCTAGGTACTGCGGCAGCACTGAAGTTGTCAGGCCACAAGCACATCACTACAAAGGGACAGTAAGAAGAGAGCCTCAGCAAGGGAGAGCGCCCCCTCTACCTCTCAAGGTGCAGGTTCCCTGGGCCCCTTACCTGGCAGGCCATGTCCCTATTTGGGCTAATGTGCCCTTCAAGGCTGATGGCCTTGTTTCACAATCCAAGGAGTTTTTCAATCACTTTTTGAAAAATGAGGCTGTGGAATGAATGTATAGTCTTGCCAGATACTGCAGTGTGAAAAAAGCCATGGCTTCTGTGCTGGGTCACCCTGTGTTTATTTCTGTGTTAGCAGGTACTTATTAGTATGCAAGACTAGGCCTAGCCTTGGAGCTTGGCAGCCTCAGCTGCCAAAAAAGCGACGCCGGTGACCAAGCCAGCATTCCCTGGAATGTTCCACAGAGCCTGTGAGCAAAGGGGGCACATGGAGTTTATATCTTCTGCTGTATTTTGTAAGGCTTGCTGATTTAGTTAAAGGACCCTTGGATGAAGGTACCCAATATCCCAATGTCTGAATGTAAGGAAAGAGCTGCTGGAAAGCTAAGCAGGAGCCAGCATTCAACAGCAGCCTCCAGACCAACCCACAGGCCACAAGAGTCTATTTTTCTCCCATGCTCTTAGACAACATTTATTCCTTAAAACTGAAGAATAGATTTCAGAGAATGGCACAAGAGACAAAGAGGCTCTTGTCAGAGACGCTGTTCAATAATAAGGTAATAAAATGTTTGAGTGCTGGTGTCATCGAAGGCGGGTAATAACACATCTCCTGCTTCTCTTTATTTTACCTTTATAGGCCAGATAAATTAAATTAAACCATCTCTCCTGTTCAACAGCTTAAGATGCAGTTAATAACAGCTCTCTCTGCTCCTGCCATGAAAGGACGCGCTACGGGGGTGGGGGTCATCTCCGTGAGGAGGCTGTGAGTGGCCATGGGGGTCATTATGGAGAGAAGAGGGGGCTTGCCTGTGTTTGGTCTAACAGTAATGCTGCCCACCTAGCCAATAGCAAAGCAGTCTTCTCTCTAGAACCCAGACCCGGGACAGCCCCCAGACAGCTGGACTTCAGTTAGCTGCAGAGTCCTAGACACTTTCATTCCCAGTTCAAGTACAGCCAGAGAAGATTCACTTGCAGCCCAGCCAAGACTTCAAGTTCACAAATTGTTTAAAAACATCTTCACTTCTCATTGGTAAACAGCACGTCTACCGATATATATTGAGAAAATTAGTGTTTTCATGCCGTGTTTTCTGGTACATTACCTAAATTCAATGTGTAACCTACACATGGCGTCTCCCTGCTTGCTAGCATTGGATCACAATGTTTCGCTACCAACTATGGGCGTCTCAGCAATAATTTGACAGGCAATAAAAAAAGAAGAGGAAAAAGAAGAAGAACAAGCTTGTGGTGCAATTTTTATAGTCTATTCTTCCCCATCTCCGTCATTGAAGTGGAAGGAATGAAGACATACAATTTAACCAGTATGTTTACACGCATCTAACCAATACTTTTCTTTGGGAAATTAATTGAATTACACCTATAAAATACTTACATTGTAAGCTTATCAAGCTGAGATGAGTTCAAACAATTAGAAGATGTTTACATTACCAATAAAAGATTAGTACCTTGCAGAGTAACAGTGAAAGCTGTCTCATACCCAGAACCTTCTCATTAGCTTTGTGACACTTGTGTGGAGAAAGCCCTGCAGTGAAGTCTTGGCTGGATGCGTGCTGTTGATGTAGGCACCACCATGTGCCTCCAGACCATATGTGGATGCTGATAGGTGCTAAAAATGTACACCATAGCCTTCTCTCCTGGATGTTTATGGCCTCAGGTCTGTTCCTTACAGAGACCTGTTCCTGTTGAGATCAGCTAAACTGGGTCCCCTTGATTCAGGTCTGTATCATAAACCCTGCCTTCTTCTTTATCTGTATGTAATGATCTATCCTCCTCATCCTGCTGCATGAAATAACATCATCTCTCTGTCCAACCCTGTGTAATAAACATGCTGAACTTCTGGGATGCTGTGGTTCTTCCAACAGAGAGTCCAGTCCAGCCAATCCCAGCTCCCTCTCTGTTCGTCTGTCTGTCTGTCTGTCTGTCTGTCTGTCTGTCTGTCTGTCTACCTATCACTTCTTCATTCTCTCATTGCCCCAGAAAGTCTATCCCCTGCTGGATGCAGCAGCCCCAACCTCCAGTGTCCTCACCATGACACCCATCACAGTTAGCATCTGTACCATGCACCTCTGAGGGGAGTGCATGCCCGAGAGGCACATCTGTGTGAGGACCACATCTGCACGATGGTGCTTCACAGGGGCCTTGAGTGCTGCCTCTTGGGCGGCCCTGGGTGATCACCCAGCACACAGCCAGAGAAGCTTAATTGAAAACACATTCTTTACAAAGGTCCCCGTGACCCAGATGAATGGCCCCGAGCTACACTACAGCAGGAATGCAGAGCCAGATCCGGACAGAGCAAAGACAAAGACTCACATTCCCAAGGGAACAGGGGACTAAGGGGACTCCCTCTTCAGTCCCCAAGGGGTGAGATAATCAAAGCCAAGGTACCGGTTGTATTTGGACTATTTCTGGATGGATGTGATGCTCTGTCTTGCTGCCTGCTGGCTCCACTTCTGCCTGGAAAGGCCCAGAAAGTGGTTTTCAAAGTGACCTCTGAGCCCTCAATGTGAGGGGCCTCCTGAGACCACTTGAGCCCTACAGGGTCTGAACCTATGTCAGCTGAGCCTGTAGGGAGTAATTTGCTATGGTTTGAGAGTAATATGTAGCTATCTATGTTCTCCAAATTGAAAATACCTTCTGGAGTGAGGAGGGATACTTAAGCCTCAGGAAGGTGAGGAAACTTCTAAACCACAACAAAATCCCCAAGCTGAGAAGACCCACAAGGCCCCTCCCTAAGGTTAGAGAAGCAGAATTAACACTGTGGAGAGAAGACCCTGAACAGGCCCAGCCACCTGCACGCCAGGCAGGAAGCACAGGGGCAAAGCTGTCCTATCGTTCAGCATGGTGACCCTAGTAAAACCACAGGTTCACCGTGCTAGACTCAGGAGGAATTCTTTCTAGGGTCCGTCATCCATGTGCCCTATTTGGGGCTGAATATCTGTTCATGTCTCCTCAGGAACTGTCACACAGCAGAGATCCCCAGTCTGTGAGTAGGGACAGGGCAAAGAAGTCTTGGTTCCAGAGGAATAAGTGTAATGTTTCAAAAACAGAGGAGAACGGTTCACACCCTTGGGATCAAAAGATCAGGGTGTATGTGTCTTCAGAGACCTAAATGGAGGTGCAGCCATCTTATGAATGCTTTGGGTATTTCTGGCTTCCCTTTATTTGGGGTGAAACCATGGATTTCCCACAGTCTCAGAGAACACTGCCCCACCCTCCATGTGGTTATTCTCAGGAGCTAGAGTACTCAGTAAATCCTGCCAGGAAACTGCCCCAGAAACAGAGGACACTAACACCAGGAGAGCATCCTAGGCTCAAATTTACCCTCTAGGCTCTGGTCTACACCAGCACACTTGGAGACTCATGGGTCTTCTGAGACCCCAGGGTCTGGCATCTGGCATGGGGTGAAGCAGTGATAGCTATGACTTCAGCTGTATGGTGACTTGAATGAGAGTAGTCTCCATGGGCTAGGTGTTTAGGAAGCATTAAGAGGCAGAGCCTTGTTGGAGAAGGTGAGCCACTAGGGGTGAGCTTTGAGGTTTTCAAATCCTATGCCCAGTGCAGTCCTGCTCTCTCTACCTGCTGTCTGCAGATTAGGCTGTAACCTCTCCGCTCCTGCTTCAGCACTATGCCTGCCTGCTCCCCACTGTGAGGATTATGGACTGACCCTCTAAAACTGTAAGCAAGGCCCCAATTAAATGCTTCCTTTTACAAGGGTTGCCTTGGTCATGGTGTCTCTTCACAGCAGTAGAACAGTGACAAAGATAAGCTGTCACCAGTTCTCAAATCAAAATGCCACGGTCTTGGTTTGAACAAAGATGTCACCATAAAAAGTGGTATTGTCTTATCCGTACAGTCACCCACACACTGTGAGGAAGACTGGGGTGAGGGTTCCTGGGCGGGGGGGTGGAGGGTGATCCTAAGAGAAGGCCAACAGAATACTGAAATCTACCTCTAGAGCTGAAAGTCCTAGAAAGATACCTCAACCCTTAATCCTGGGGCTCCTGCTGACCCCAGGCTAGCTGACCCCACTTTAGGATGCCTGCAGGTGTTTTTTGCAGAGCTGTACCCATGTGACTTATGGGTACAGAGAGGGGAAGTCCTAACCTGATGTTGACCCCAGGTCACATGACAACCCATATGTCAACTGGAACTCTTTCAGTTTTTGTGGAGGGAGTCAAAGCCTTTATCCCTCCTTGCTCATCCTTCTGGCCTCCTCCTTTTTCTTTCCCTGGGCATTTCTCAACAGCAGCCAATTCCTGTAGATTCTGAAGCTTCTAGTCAGGGAGAATCTACGCTTCTATCAGAGGACAGAATCCAGGAGTGTGGGCCTTCGTGACTTTTCCATGACTTACTGCACTGACTTCTTCTAGGACTATCCAGCTGAATGCTTCTGCACATAAGATTGGTGCAGCTCTGAGTACATTAGATCTGAGGAACAGGGACACAGCCTGATGACTTGTCAAGGGCCATACGGTGACAGTCCTCAGGCCATGGGACCCAGGCTTCATTCCTGTTTCCTAGCATTAGCTGTGTGGCCTTGGATAAGCTGCTCCACCTCTCTGGGCTTTGGATGCCCATTTGTCAAGTGCCAGAGCTGGAGTGTGAGAGCCATTGCTCTGTGTTGTGAGGTGTGAGAAGACACAGCCCAGCCAGCCCCTGCTGCAGGCTCAGTGAAGCCCAGGAGCCTGGCTTCCTGCTGCTGCATGAGGTCCCAGCTCAAAGGCGTGGGCCTCAAACCCCGCCATTGTCTTTCCAGGGAGAAGACCAACTTTCTGGTTAAATATATATCTAGAGAGCATTAAATTGAGCGTGAATGCCTTAGAACCATTCAAGTGGAAGTTTTGCCAGCCCCGTAGGCACAGAGGAATGGGGTGATCACTGAGACAATTCTCCTTGCTGACGTTTTAAAGCTGAAAACCCAAAGCCAAGCACTGCCAGTAAACCTGGCCTCCTCTCCTTCGTTTGTAACCAAGTCCACAGCCAGTGCAAAGCCCACACAAGTAATTAGGAAATAAGGAGGGATAATTAGATAACGAGGTGAAATCAGTTCATTATTTTTAGCTAATTGCAAATGAAAAACAATCATTTATGGCCCAGAATTCTATGTTCTGGTCAATTGTGTGCCAAGGAATGCTGGGAAGGGCCAGGGACTCTGAACAGTTGGCCACTATGCTTTTTCCTCATCCTCTTCCTCCTCTTCTTCCTCCTCTTCTTCCTCCTCCTCTTCCACTTCCTCCTCCTCCTCCTCCTCTTCTTCCTACTCCTCCTCTTCCTCTTCCTCTTCCACCTCCTCCTCCTCTTCTTCTTCCTACTCCTCCTCTTCCTACTCCTCTTCCTCCTCTTCCTCCACTTCCTCTTCTTCTTCCTCCTCTTCCTCCACTTCCTCTTCCTCTTCTTCTTCCTCCTCTTCTTCCTCCTCCTCCTTCTCCTCTTCCTACTCTTTCTTCTTTTCTTCTCCTTCCTCCTCTCTGCTCTCCTCCTATATGGGTTATTGACTAATTCTTGGGAGAACTGTCCCGAGTGACTAGGTTAAAATTTCTAACAGGAACCTATCTTCTTTGTACTATCTTCAAAGTGAGTTATACTGTTTCCTGGCTTCACCTGTCCAGAGGATGAGTCTAAAGAGCTCTATTTAATTCTACTTTGTGCTTGCTTTCAAACGTTAACAACACTCAGAACATTAACTTCTGGTTCCCAAGTCTCCCTAGAAAGAAGTCCTCCAGCTTCCTTCTGGTCTGAGGTGCACAGACTATGATCTGGAGGGCAGACATCCTCCACTGGAGCGCTGAGACAGTTCTGCCCCAGGTCAGCAGCTTCATTCCCCATCACATAGCCTCCTGCTGGAGTGGTCATGGCTGTCTTCCTGGGGAAATGAGTACCGGGGACCCAGCTGCTTGCACTGCACATGATTAGCTAGCACTTGTCTACGCAGCCCCATGCCTAGCCTCTCATCAGGACCCTCCCAGGAGTCCAGTCACTCGATGCTGGGAGACTTCCCAGCTTCCTTGATCCTCATGCTTGCTTTCCAGTCCCCAGGTAACCATCTCTTTGGTTTCCTGTCTTGGGCTTACCCCTTTTAAAACAAACAACGCATCACCAGTGTTTTTAGAGGCTAAGGAGAGGCCATACCAGCCTGTCAGCCTGTTTGTGCTCACCAACACGGCCACTCAGCACCCCATAAGCAGCAAGGAGGTGGGAGGAATGGCCCGCTGCAGTGCCTAGCAGGGCACTCGCTTCAGATACTCAGGTTCATGGGCAGACACAGCATGTAGGACAGACCCTTGAGAACACATGGCCCAGGTCCGTTCTGTCTGCTAACACCCCAGTCATGTGATCTGTGAAGACATGCCCTGCAGTATCTTCTTGGGGTGGTGTGTAAGCACTTCCCTAGGACTCCCAGAGCCAGGCTTTAGGAAGAGTAAGGTATTTGGGGACAATCACAGGCCAAGCTATGGCTTGGGTTGGCTGTGGTTCTAAGTCCTTTGTGCCTCTTCCAAAGCTAGGCCTGACTGTGAGATTCAGGAAGTCCAGAACTACCCAGTCAGTAGGACTGTGTAGGGGGCACCTTGTTGAGTCTGGAGGTGGGGGTCAGGCAGGAGCATGAGGGGGGTGTGGTCACACAGCCCCAGAGGAGGGATCAGAGGATCCCCAGGCTTGATCCCATTCCCAATCAGAAATTCCTGAATTGTCAATGTGAGGCCTCAGGACAGGCCTCTTGGCAAGGAGGGGCTTTTGTCCCAGTTGGACTGGGAAGAGGGATGCTGACTTCAAAGATAGAGAGAAACTGTGATGGTGGCTGAAGACATAGAAGGTCCAGCCTCTACTGACAATAGAAGGCTAGCTATGTAGTGTATCAGGACCAAGTGTAATCTGTGGAACAACAATAACAGGCCAGGCGAAGGCAGCAAGAGCCAATCTGGGTATTCATCTCCAAATCAGGAAGTAGGTTGGGATTGACCACTTCAAAACGGGAACACAGAAATTTTTGTGACATTTATCCACAAGGTCCTGGATTTTGACTCATCCTCAAGACTACGCTAAGCTTGTACGATTTCAGCCATGGGACTAAGCAAGGGCCAGGAGCACGTGATGCAGACAGACAGTCGATCCCACTGGAGCTGCTCAAAGACTCTGTAGGCTGATGTGAAAAGATGAATTTTTCACACATCTCAAGCCTGGGATGGCTTCCTCCCCAAGCATGGCTCCTGAGCCTTACACTAATTCACTGAACATCTTTCCATTTTAACTTCAAGGCTTAATGACCCGAGGGATGGAAATGGATGAGGAAGAGCATGCCACCCTTAATCTTCCAATAAATTTGTCATCATGAGCATTAATCTCACAGTTTCTCCCTTGGGAAGAGATGCACAATCAAGGACACAGAGGCTGCGCCCCTGGCTGCCACTTTTAAGTTTCTTGGTATAAAAACCAACTTCATAGGCAGACATGGGGTTGAGTGGTGGATGGGAAAGGCCCCTGTCTAAGGTCAGGTAGAAGGTGTATGGAGCCATTTTGAAGAAAAATGTATGGCCAAGAAGGGTGGGGTGAGCTCTCATCCTACGGTGTCTGCATGGGGACACTGCTAGTACAGTCAGCAGGGTGGGGCCCAGGCTGAGGCCCTGCACTTGGCCTGGCTGTCCTAATCTCAGGCTTGCTTGGTTCTAGGCTGCTGCTGGGTTTCTCTTCTCCAGTCCCACGCCTACTGGCTCCACTCAGCTCAACCTGCTTCCTAGAGAACTGCAGCGGTAACTTTAGTCTTCTGGGTTCTCTGCACTTGACCTACCTCCTTTCCTCTGCCTCGTGGAGCTATGAGCCATGCTGCTTAATCCAACATTATTAAAGAGAGCTGGGACAATCCCCGGATATCCCCTCACCTCCTTCTGTGTGGTGTTCTGTATTCGTGGACAAAGGCAGCAAGGGTTTAGAGGTCAATGGCAAACTGTCCCCCATTGATAGCAGACTGAAGAGAGGGTCTGCTCTTGGCTGCTGTGGCCTTTGGGGTTTACAGAATGCCTGCTATGTACTCAGTCCCCGTCCCCACCCCACCCCCAAGACTGGTAAGTCAATGGCTGTAAAGGAAACAGATTAAGACTAGGGCAAAACCCAGCCCTAGTCAACCCAGGGAAAAAAAACCTTCCCAGACAAAGAACATGCAGACAGCACATGACTACAAGCTGCGAGGTGCCGTGAGACTCACACCCAACTGTAGAGACTTGGACTAGGGCTAAGCTTAGGCCAACTAAATACTGAAGTCTACCTCTAGAGAGGAAAGTCCTGGGAAAGATGCCTCACCAGTGCCCTGATCCTCCAGCTCTGGGGCAATCTGATTACCTTCTCTGCATATCCATCTCCTTATCTGGGAAACAGACAGAGCAACACAGTTTCATGAAATGTTATGAACACGGAATGAGGGAACATAGCTAGGAATTATGGGTACTTTGTAAGGTACCAAGACGCAGCAACCACTGCTGACGGTACACTTATTACACATACCCCTAACTACAAGTACGCATCTGTGAGCCCTGAACATCCTCAAAGGGACTCTTGAGAATACAAGGAGGTTTTTAAGAAGCAGCTGGCCACTGTTAAGAGAAGGGACAGCTGTTCCTGATGGGACCTTGATTCAACAGAGTCTGCAGAGTGAGTTCAGAATAGATTGCTAAGAGGTAGAGTGGTTTATTCTCTCAGTTCTGAACTGAGCTCCCATGGTCCTGAGGTAGTGTGGAGACTGGTAATAAATGTAAAACCTGTGCCCCTAGGTGACAGGTAGGGTGCAGAGAGGGGGTTCTTTAGGGATGAAGAACCCCTGCAGAAACCTGAATGTGATGTTGCCTATTTTACAGCAAACACCTGATTCCCACTAAGCATAGGCCTTTACGTAAAGCTAAGTGGATGGAAGTCTCCAATGAGACCCAGGCCTACTGTCCTGGACAAGGACACAAAAGTATGTTCAAACAGGAGCGATGCTGAAGCAGAGGACCAACCTCAGGGATGAGAAGAGCCCAGGAGAGAAGGAGAGGATAACTTCCAATAGCAGATGAACCAGGGAGCGTTAGATCCAGGTACCCAGATCAACGTGGTCCTAGCCAGACATATTCAGGAACCACAGATAGGAAGAATGGAAGAAAAACTCTAAGATATTCAGAGGAAGAGAGAGAATAATGACCACAGGAGAAAGATTGGAAGGGCTTTGGGTTTCTCAGCAGCAGTAAAATTTGAAAGCTAGAAAATTCTAGAGTGATACTCATAGCCTGTGCAGAGATGAGGACCAGCCAGGAGTCCTGTCCATGTGCAGTGATGAGTTGTGCTGAGGATATTGGCTATGCCCAAGTATACAGAACTCTTCCCAGGAGAAGGGACATGGGGACCCAGGGAGCAGTGGACCCTGGAATCAGCTGACAAACAAACACACAGAAAAGCAAGAAGTCTCCTTATCTGGGTGCTACGCGATTCTGAAACTGCAGAGACATCACAGTGAATTGACTGGTGGTCTGGGGGAAGAGTCTTGAGGCTGTGGACTCTGAGAGTTAGTGGGGGAGGGGAGAGTAAATATTTTGGTGCTCCAAGGTCCCAAGCAAGACCAGAGTGTGTGAGTAGTGACCTTCCCGTGATGAGGACACTACAGGGTCACAGTAAGAATGCCTGGTATCATGGTCCTTCAAGGAGTGGTCGGAATCATAAGACAGTGACCGCCTTAGAGGTAGGGTACCATTAATAAAGATGGCATGTTGCTGACACCCCAGCAGTTATGGACAGCTGAGATGGCAGAGCTCATCCAAGCCTCAAACACCACGAAGGGAAGGCCGGTTACAGAATAAACAGCAGACCCTCAAGCAGCAGCGATGAAACAAAGCATACAGCTAGGATGGTTCTAAATGTGCATATACAGCTAACATACATAGATGCTTACGTACTCGGATCGGGGCCACAGAACAATTAATGAGTCGTGTTCTGTGGACAACAAACACACATAGACAACTCAGAAGGCCAAGAGAGGCAGAAGAGATGCTGGGTCTATGGAAAGCCAAGGGTAGAAAGGACTACAGAGCGGTTCCATACACTGTACCGTCCATCGAAAGAGATTTTATTTTCAGAAGAACCAATACTGCGGACATTGAGCTCTCTCCAGACACCAGTGTGAGCTTAGGGATCCAGTAGGGACAGAGAGAGGCTTCGGCTTCCACTGGATCTCAGCATGGTGAGACACGGGATGGGATGACTACATACTTTGAAATAAGGGTTGTCATACTTCAGGGTCTTTTCTACAGACATTGGAATGGACTGAAATATGGGTGGCATCACCTGAGGGAAAATAGACAACTCATTTGGTTCAGAAAACCTCAAGCTTCTGATGATATCAGCTCAGTAGCTCTGGGAACAGGGTCTCCCAGGACGTGTAGCTAGAGCTACGAGCTCCCAACATCTTCTTCCTGGACTACCTACCAAGATGTGTGCTCAGTGACTTGGGGATTTGGGGAGTTATAGGTGTTCCTGTTTCTAGGACTGGTGATGGGTTGGGGGGGGGGTGGATTGTCTTGCTGACTCCCTTTAGACCTGAAGGCATATGTGCTTGTAGAAACTGGACCAATCCATTTTTGCTGGCCCCATGGCCTGAAACAATAAAACATTAATTTTCTAGGATGAATTTTTTTTAAAAGAAAATTATAAACCTGGTAATTTTGATTCAAAGCAGCCTTGCATGAGAGACAAAAACATATGAAACTGTGTTGCTCTTCGCTCTGGCTCTATCCACAAAAAGCTAGGAAGATCACAAAGGAGACCTCAGAGAGCAATGGAGTCAGGGAAGGCAGGGCCTCCACAGGAGGAAGCAGGGTCTGTTTTCTTAGGTGTAGACTGATGGACACTCATTGAGGCTCCAGAGACACCCCAACCCCGTGGAATACAAGGATTCTTTTTTTATTCACTTTACATCCTGCTCACTGCCCTCTTCCTGGTCACCCCTCTCACAATCCTTCCCCCTCCCCTCCCATTCCCCTGGGCATCCCCCTACTCTGACACTTCAAGTTTCTGTGAGGCTAGGCGCTTCCTTTCCCACTGGGTTAGACAAGGCAGCCCAGCTAGAAGAACATATCTCATGTACAGGCAACAGCTTTTGGGATAGCCTTCATTCCAGTTGTTCCAGACCCACATGAAGACCAAGCTGCAAATCTGTGCAGTGGACCTAGGTCCAGCCCAGGGATGCTATTTTGTTAGTGGTTCAGTCCCTGAAATCCCCAAGGGTCCAGGTTAGTTGACTCTGGTCTTCCTGAGCAATTCCTATTGCCTTCAGGACCCACAATCCTTCCCCTATTCTTCCATAAGAGTCCCCAAGTTCCATCCACTGTTTGGCTGTGGGTATCTGCATCTGTCTGAGTCAGCTGCTGGGTGGAGCCTCTCAGAGGCTATGCTAGACTCCTGTCTGCAAGCATAACAGGTTTAGGGATTCTTGACAGGTGGTAAGCTTCAGTTTCTCTGGCCAGATAAGAACAGAACCAACCAGTCAGGTTGGTGACTGGAGTTAGCAGATGACAGTAGGGATCCCAGGGGACCACACGTGAATTCGATGGTGACTGTAGTCAGGGCCACTGGTAAGGAAGAGCAGGAGCTACCCGGGCCTGCTGCTCCTTGCAATGGGGAGGTGGCTCTTTCTGGGGATGGAGGGATGGGCAGTGATGGCACATCTCAGCACTAGGCTTTCTGAGCCTCGCTCTTCGATGCTCCAAGTCCCTGTCACTCCCAGTACCCCAAAGTGGCATGGTGGCCCCGATTTTTTATCTTCTCTGGAGGAAAGGCAGCTTGCTAGAAAATCTCAGTTTCTAAGCAGAAATTCCCACTTCTTTCTAGGTGTTGGCCAGCACAGCTCTCTGTAGAACTTCAATTCCCTTCTATGCTACTTTAGTATAAAGGCATGGATAGCAGAGCTAGGCTGAGAGGAGTGTGTGTGTGTGTGTGTGTGTGTGTGTGTGTGTGTGTGTGTGTTTGTGTGTGTGTCTGTCTGTGTGTGTATGTGTGTGTGTTTGTGTGTCTGTCTGTCTGTCTGTGTATGTATGTGTCTATCTGTGTGTGTAAGTGTGTGTTTGTGTGTGTATGTGTGTATATGTATGTATATGTGTGTGTCTGTGTGTGGGTATGTGTGTATGTATATGTGTATGTATGTGTGTATGTATGTATGTGTGTATGTGTATATGTGTGTGTATGTGTGTGTGTCTTGTGTCTGTTTGTATGTATGTGTGTGTGTATGTGTGTGTCTATGTGTGTCTATGTGTATGTGTGTGTTTGTGTGTGTATGTGTGTATGTATCTGTGTGTGTGTATGTCTGTGTGTGTGTTTTTGTGTATGTGTGTATGTCTGTGTGTGTATGTGTGTGTATGTCTCTGTGTGTGTATGTGTGCATGTCTGTGTGTGTGTGTGTGTGTGTGTGTGTGTGTAATATGCCAGTAATTAGGAGACAAGGACAGGATGATAGAGAGTTTGAGGATAGCCTGAGCTACACAGTGAGACCAAAATGCAATACAAACAAAAATCAAACCAAAGCACACAGAAACAGACGTATAGAAAGCTGGCCCTCACACAGCACCCAAGAGTCCTCATACAGATTTCTCAGGAGTCTCCCAACATTCACAGCTGGGGCCACTTCACAGGGCCAAGGAGGTGCTTGCTGCCTTTGCAGGCAGCTCTCCGGGTGGGCTAGCTCTTTCCCTCAGCCATTCTGATCCTGGTTCCTCCTACACTCATCTTCAAACCAAGACCGAACCCAGCAACTCCATTTCCCAAAAAGCAAAGCAAACAAACAAACAAAAACTAATCAAGAGATGGCAATGGAGACAGAGAGGCCCAGAGGCAATGCTATTTGTCAGAGTCACTCAGCCAAGCCACGCACAGCTAGCCTCCTGAGGAAAGCTCTTTTCAGAATTAACAAGCTAGGTATGGTCCCTAGAGGCTTCCACTGTGTACCTGGAGACATTTGAGCAACAGGCTGGGCTGCTGGCATTTGTGAGGACCATGGAGTGTGGGCTTATTGGATGGCAGGCGGCTGTGGATATAATTGTAAAGGTATAACATAGTTACAGGGAGTCACCGGGCATGGCTTCAGCACGAGTTCCCCGTGAGAGGAAGGGAAGAGGAGGGCCGTGGGTACCTGGAGGGCAGCTCTTGGCCAGTGGCGGTGGCGAGGGTTTATTCTGATTATGGAATCATTGATCCAAGGTCCAGATGAAATAAAGGAAGAAATATTGCAGGAAGAAACACACCAGCCCTTCTGGGACTACAGGGAGGTACTGGCCCAGGCTCCAAGATTCTCCTGCACAGGCAGTGAGCCCACATCTTGAAGTTTAGAACCCTGACCTGTGAAATCTGCAGGACAGAAGCAAAGGTCGCCGGGCAGGTGTCCAGCCCGATCTCGGCAGGGACTGCCCAGAGGTGGCATTTCAAGGAGCTTTGCTGCAGCCCGAAGCCTAGACTTCAAACAGCAAAATCAAGTTGGGCCCCTGCTTTCAGACGCTTCTGGGCCGCACGGAGAAATTCTCAAATGTCAGCCACCCAGCATGCAGTATGCAGTACGCTCCAGCCAGGCAAGGTATTTTACCCCAGCGCTGTGCTACAGATGAAATGCCTGAGGTACTGCCTAGCCGGGGCCCAATCAAAGCAGGAAGCACTCTCTCTGAATTAGCCATCTTGTGTATTATCCTAATAGAGTATTATTTTTAAACTACCACAATATTTTAATTACATTCTCAGCATGAGTCATTATGTACCTGAGTGAAAAAGCACTTCTGACTGTAATTGCACACTGGAGTCCCACGGTATAGTCAGCGAACTTAACCCGGGGACAGATTGACAGCGAGGTGGCAGTTCTCCCAAGGCCACCTCCGGATGAACCAGCTCTTCTGCCCTCCCTTCCTCTCTTTCTTATCCCTCCTTCCCTCTCTTAGTTTCATTCAGCAGTCCAAAGACCCCCAAATAAGGACCCCCCATATATGTTGGTGGTTCTTCTTGTCTCCAGGTCACCAGCAGAGCTCCACACCCAGCCAACTTTGCTTTGCTGCATGGGGGATTCAGGAAAACAAACAAGATAAAGGCTGAGGGACTAGCAATGATGGGGCATGGCATGGAGGAAACACCCCAATACAGACTTGGTAGAAGCTGCAGAGCTTATGTCGACTACATCAAGAGGCTCTTGAGGGAGTTTTGAAGCAGGCACGGTGGGACACAGCTTCACCACCTCGCCGCTTGACCATAGCAGTGGGACACCGCTTGACCATGGCGCTTACTCACCTCCTGCATCGCTTCCCATCTACCTACCCCAGAGTCACAGAGCAGCAGGAAGCATCATCGCACTACTGAGGGACATACAAGGAGACTGGGAAGATGGCTCAGTTGGCAGTGTTTGTTCTGTAAGTATAAGGACCAGAGTGCAGATGCCTTGTACCCACTTAGAAGGCTGGGAGCATCTGGGAGCTGCTAGCCTCCACATTAAAAAAAAAAAAAACCAATCTGGGTGTGGCTGCAAATGCCTGAAATCCTAGCTGGTGATGTGGAGAGAGGAGAACCCTAGAGTCCAGCTCATGTCTGTAAGCTCCAGGCTCAGTAAAAGACTTCCTCTAAACAAAAGTTGGAGCAATAGAGGAAGATACCAGAAGTTGGCCTCTGCCTTACATGCATGCACATACTTACACACACACACACACACACACACACACGCACACGCACACACACACACACACACACACACGCACATGCACACATACACACACACA
>JANHMN010000015.1:6764058-6782973 GCA_030674055.1 Rhabdomys pumilio | reverse complement strand
ACACACACACACACACACACACGCACATGCACACATACACACACACACACACACACACACACATAGGTGTGCACACATGAGAACAATACAAGAAGTAATTTCTCAAGTCCTTAAAATCACAACTTCTCATGGTTCTAACACGGGACAACACAGACTTACAACAGCTCACAAGACAGCAAGAAGCCTGCTCAATTCCACACAACTTCCAACTGGGGAACCTCGGAGATCTGGAATGTGTGTTTTGGAGACCACAGGACTGGTTGACAAGGCAAAGATGAATGAATGTTGGCTATGACAGTTATACTGTGCTAGACGCCCCACTAGGCCAGACTTCTAAGGCTCTCAAAGCAGGCAGAACCAGAAGTGTGAGAAACGGTGGTAGCCACATAAATAACCAAATTCTGGGAGGGCTGTTGGCTTTGTGTGTGGTGACCATGGGGGTCCCCAGCCCTGAGCCTTTCACTCTTCCTCAGTCTTCCCCCAACCCCCACCAGAGTGCTGTCTGTGATGGGGCTGTCCTGAGATCAGCACAGTGGCAGCAAGCTGCATGGATGTGGTGGTGCCTTGCTAATTAGGACCAAGCCTTGGGGAGAGTTCCAGTGAGCAGTTTAGCAATTCTAAGAATACGAAATAGGAACAGGCTTTGTTCCTGTCTAATTCTTTTCTTCTCCTTTCTTTCTTCCCAGCTCTCCATATTCAAGAGGACTACTTCTTGTAGCTCAGTGCCCTGACCTGCTGGAGAGGGGCTCTTTTGTCCCTTGTATGTTGTGCCCAGCACCCACCCCATGCTGGACTGCACAGGGGAGGGGAGGGAATTGCCCCACCTCTTCAGGGCCTTAAAGACCAGGGGTTCCTGCCTGCATGATGAAACTCCCATTTTAGGAGCAAGAGCTAGTGGAGATAAACTCATGCCCCACCCTAAGTTAGACTCACTCCTGTGTCAATACCAGGATGCCCAAAAGGCAGGTGTCAAGCAGAACCTCGGGCACCTTGAGTCCTGAATAGCTAGGGTGATCCTAGCTCTCCACAGCCACCCCCTCTCCCGCTGTCCCAGCTATGAAGAACATATCCTTTGAGCACATGCAGACAGGAAGAACAGGCACATATCTAAAACTCCCTGGCTAACCAGCCTCATCTACTTTTTCAACTGCAGGCTAACGAGAATCCTTACTTAAAACAATCAGGAAATAACACGGGCTGCTGAGCAATGCCACCTAAGGCTGTAGTCTGGTCTCTCGGTGTGTGTGCACACAGGCACTCCCATGCGCCGCCCCCCAAAAGATTAACCCCAAATGTTTAGCTCTAGGGTCTCACCTCAAAAGAAAGATTTTGATCCATCTTCAACCACTTGAAGCAAGGGAACTCTGGGCTCTGAGGCTGAGAGAGGATGGTTCATGTCTCAGTTGTAGCCTTGCTATACTTAAGGGCTCTGAAGTACAGCCCTACAAAAGTGATGGGCTGGGCTGAACATGAGTGTGTTGATTCTAAGTTCCTTATGGAAAAGGAAACAAAGCTATGAAGAAATGATTGTCCATTACAGTGACAAAACTGAGGTATTGATATAAAAAGAAAAGAAGAGAGACAAAGACAGAGAGAGAGAGAGATAAAGACAAATAGAGATAGAGAGACAAAGACACAGAGAGATATAGAGATACAGAAATAAAGACAGAGAGAGACAGAGAGAGACAGAGAGATAGAGAGAGACAGAGGCAGAGAGACAGAAACAGAGAGACAGACACAGAGAGATACAGATACAGAGACAAAGGAAGACAGAGACAGAGACAGAGACAGACAGAGACAGAGAGAGACCAAAGGATACACACAGAACTCAAAAAAGAAAGTTGAGGAATGGTACAAAAACTTTCTATGTGGTAGATAACATTTTAGAAAGCCATAAAAGAGACTGATTTTTTTTCCCCCAAGATATGTTGGCCCAGCTAGGAGAAAAATTCTAAAGCTGTGTGTATGCTGTATCCCCAAGTGAATTCCAGGTAGATCAATTATATACACAAGAAAATGCATCTTGGCTCTCAAGGCTGAGGAATCTCTGTCGAGGCTTACACAAATACTAGAGGAAAGAAAAAGATAGAAGTATTTTTCATAACCAGAGTGAGTAAAAAATTTTATGATCTAGAATCCACAAAATAAAACATTTCTAAGGGTCAGTGAGATGGCTCAGTGGTTGAAGGGCCTTGTTGCCAAGCCTGAGGTCCTAAATTTAGTCCCTGGAAGCCACACAGCAGAAGAGAACCAAGTCTCTCAGGCTGCCCCACCTCCCACAACAAATAAGCAAATGCAAAATGCCTGATTTAAAAGATTGCTGCTACACGTGGTTCTCTCATCTTTGAGCAATGTCATAGAGATATATAAGGTATACAGTAACCCCACACACAGCAAATGACTGACAGCTATAACAAGCCCATATCCATGTGATACCATGACAGTCACGGTGACAACCTGCCCATCAAACCCAAAGGTTCCACCCCTACTATGGTGTGACTTTCATGTCACAGTGTGTCTGTTATTAAAGATCAGCACACTTTTCTTGTAAAGTCTTATAAACAGACATGCAGCATGCTTCTGCCTCCTTCTTCCTATTGCTGGGAAAGTTTGAGGACTCAGTCATGATACTGCGCATATCAGTCTCTCGTTCCTTCTCCTCCTAGAACTGCATTTCACCCTGTGGCTATTCCACATTTCCTGTATCCATCTGAGCCATCCACCTGCAGATGGATACTTGAGCTCTTCATAGCTTGGGCTCTGCACACCGGGCTCAGGCTGCCAGCCACTAGCCGACACTCCTGTCTTCCCAGACACTCCTACCCCCAGCGTTCAGAACCCCCAAGCTACGCGGTCAGTTTGTTTAACCCCTATAAAGGGTGTCAGGTCGAGTTTTCTTCAAGAGACCGCATGACTTCTGTGCCTGCCAGAGGTTTGGGAGACACTCAGCACTGTGTGGATTTTATTTTTTATTAGTGCAGCAATCCAATTGGGCACGTGCGTTTTCCTATAGATCTTACATAATTTTCATGGTGATTAATAATGTTGAATGTCTTTACAGGTTCATTAGCTCACTAGCTGCTATTAGAGCTTCTTTGGTGAGATGTCTATTGAAACCTTTCACCTATTTTTAATTGGGTCATTTGTCTTTTTATTATTGAATTTAAGAATTTTTTTTAATTTATTCTAGATACAAGCCTTTTTTTTTTTTTTTTTTTTTCTTTCAGCCTGATTGATACAGGATCAGCAAACACTTCCTCCCAGGCTGTGCCCTGTCTGTCTTTCACTCTCTGCTCTTTGTAGGGGAGAACATCAAACTTCTGGTGACATTTAATTTATCACTTTTTTGTCTTTTATGGACCACGCTATCTGTGTCATACTCAAGAAATCTTTGCCTAACCTTACATTAAAAAAAAAAAAATAGGAAAATTTTGAATTACAAAAAGAAGTAGGAACAAAGAGAAGATAAATGACTAACTGGATCAAAATATTTGAACTCGTACTGGGGAGTGCTAATTCGTCTAGCAGATAAGGACCTACAGCTCCATGAGCAAAAAACCAGCCATCCAAGAGAAGACATCACCAAGGGATGCAAGGAGACAGTTGTCGTGGAAAACGAGACAGAAAATGTGTCTCTTGCAGAAACTCCCAATGTACAAAAAGAAATGCAAATGTAACCCGGACTGACACACCACTGTTCTCTCAGCTCGATTCAGCTCAGAGAAAAGAGTTGTGAGGCAGACCGAGCTGGTGTGTGTGTGGGGGGGAGGGAGTGGAGAGACTGCTTATCATGGGGTCCCTGGCACAGATCTGCAGAGGAAAAGGGGCCAGTCCCTGGGGTCTGGGTGACAGGTGCCAAAACAGTCATCTGGAAGGACTGGGTTCTCATACCTGCAGCATAGCAGGGTGGTTTGCGGTCACAAGTTACTTGTATTTTATAAAGAACTGGGGGGAAAGAGCTTGAAGGCCAGACACAGATATCAAAGACTCCGGAGATCACGGTGCTACTCTCATTACCGACAGGCCGTGTGTTGAATCACCACATTAAACCCCATAAATACATAACCAGTGTGTGTCAGTGAAATCTTTAACAACTATAAATGCACGTAATCTTGACCTAGAAATACTCTGGGAAATTAGTACTTTAAATCTACTGACACACATGAGGAATATATGTGTTCAAAGGGACTTGCTGGGGCACCAGGCAGAATACAAAGTTCTGAAAGTTAATGAAGGAAGAGACCCCAAAGGCAGCTCAAGGCTCATCCGCAGAATCAGACAAAGGCTGTCCCCAGGTGAGGTCTTCCTCCACAGCCTGGAGTTCAGAGTGGGCTGAGCTCAAGCCGAGCTTTCTGTCCAGAAAGAGAAAACAGGAAGAAAGGCAGAGATTGGCAATCAGAAGGGCAGAGCCCTGACTTTTCAGGAGGTTTGTTATATTTTGTCTACTGAAATCTGTGAATGAGTGATCAATTCAAAATAAAACGCAGAGAAGGTTGGGAGAGAATGAGCTTCAGGAAGATCTTCCAGACCCCGAGCCAGCTCACTTAGAAAGCACATCATTCATAGAGCGCTCCGGGCTCCTTCTTCTGACCAAGTGTGTCCAACATGCAGCCACGCAGCCGCAGGAGGCCCAGGAGAGTTAGCAACATATCCCAGTGCAAGACTATACTCTAAACCACTGTAAATGACAAAGGCTTGCAGCAATGGCAAAAGGTCAGACACACCTGGTAGCCTTTTAAACCTTCAGTGTTCTTCTCTGTGGTGAGAGTCACCGGCTTGCACCCTCCCCGGTGCAAGGGGGCCACCTTGGTGCTCGTGGGTACTACTGCCCACCTGGAACCTTCCCGGGAAGCTATCTTACTTCTTAGGAACAAAGGACATATTTATTCATGTTTATTTCCTTTGTGTCTTCTGCACCTCCCATGGCTCTAGGAATTCGCTGAAGACCAGATGAAACTGAGGACCACGCCCCTGTCTGATGGAGACAGGCCTGCACAGCTTGGGTAGACTTGGCTTCTGTCCTGAAGCCTTGCACCCCACCTACCAGGAAGAAGAGGCCATTTTGCCTCTGTGGTTCTCAGACCTCCTCTTCTTATCTGAGTGCCAAGCCTGCAGGCCTCTCTCCCTAACACCAGTTATCTGGAGAATTACAGATATCTGGAAGATGTACATGCTTTCTGTACATTCAGGCCACCTCAGTTTCTTCCATGATTGTTCCAGAATGTTCTATGCCGCCTCCCCTGCCCCCCCCCATCAGTGTCATATGTACAAGGAGCAGTCCTGACTCAGACTGCTGTAGAAGACTGGTATGGGACGGCCCCCTTAAACTCTCAGCAACACGATTGGCTGCAGTTGACTTGTACAAGACCAGGGCCACTCATGTTCCACCATGAGGAGGAGTGGGCATGAGGCCCTGCCCCGAGGATACAAAAGCAGGCCCTAGTTACTGAGACATTTTCCTCAGGGATACAGATGTTTTTAAGTTGTCCGTGCTCCCGTGTTTGGTCCTCTTACACTCACTGTTCACCAAGCTACACTACAAAGTCTGTCCTTCCTGTTCTATTTACGGTCTCCCTGCTGTCTAACATGCTTCTGCCAGAAGGTGGGAGTGGGAGGCAGCATTCCACCTAGGGCTTGACAGTCTGAGGTTCTTCCCCTTTAATCAGTGGGGTGTGGGAGAGCATAGACTCTCCTTGTGAAGAGAACCGATGCTCTGGCAATGTCTGTGGTGTGGCAACTCCCCACCTCCCCTCCTGACCTGCATCCCTTGCCATATTGCTGTACTCTGCTGCCACGCAAAAGCTGCTTGCGTAAAATTGTAAAATCTCCACCTCCTACTTAACTCCTGGGTTTCTGAGCACCCCACAGGGCACCCCTTCTTTCCCACTCCCACGGAGGCCCGCATGCCCCCTCTCTCTCCTGATTACACTGCGCATGAATCATGTTTTAATGTTTGCTTTAATACATACAGAGTCTTTAAACAATAATAATAAGAAGGGAAAAAAATCAGCAAACAGCATCAGAGAGAGGAAATCTCTTTCTTAACATAGAAGCGGGTCTCTTGGCGTCACGGGGGAGAACTGAACAGTGAGCCTGACAACATAATTAGAAGATTGTTACTGGGAAGGGAGAGGCAGCCTTTACACAGCTCGTGCTCTCTCAATAAGATTATCCTCCCTGAATAGCTAATCAGCTTTTTTCCAGTTCCCCAAATCCGGGGCTCGAGCTCCTCTCCCCGTTCTTCCCGCTCACTAAATGGCAACCGGTGACACCTCGGTGGGGAAATTTCAAGTGTTAACGAAATTTCAAGTGTTAACAGGATGTGAGCAAACAGCGAGATGGAGGGTGCGGGGAGAGGGGGCTCCGGAAGATTAGCAGCAATTTAGGAAGACGGCACTGTCACACCTGGGTTGACAGCGGCTGACAGGGGCTGTTGATCTCTGCTCCCACCTCAAATTTGAGTGTCATCCTTCAACAGAAAGGAGCAGAGTGAAGGGATGCTTCCTGCAGTCAGAGTGGAATGCACAGTCCATGTGCACAGCACTTAACGAAGTTTAAGTGCCAGGCATAGGTGGAGCAAGGGTCTACCCACCCACACCATGCATGCTACCAGCTCCTGTCCAGAGGAGTGGGGACCAAGGGTCAGACAGTTGCGTTGCCCAGAGTAACCATAGTCTTCCAGCACTGGGCTGCTTCTGGACGGGAGTGTCTCTTTGCAACAAACCTGGAATCTTACGGAAACTATTCTTCAAAGCTGTTAACAGCTTTGCTCAGTTTGCTGAGCTGTTGCTCCAGTCTCTCTCCTCTAAGTCTGGTTTTAAATATGTAGCTTTTGCCAGAACTCTTCTGAGTAACTGAGGTGATATTGGAAAACCACAGGATGGGCAGGATACACTGAAGTATGGGAAGGACCTCTCTGTCAGTGGTTCCGAGGACACTGGTATCTTTCATCCCAAGTATGGCTAGGGGATGAGTTTGCTCACAGGGCCACTGCTGACCCATTCCACTGCTAGCCTGCATTGTGGGGTATCAGAAAAGATGGATGAAGGACCAGAGTTGAAGAAGCAGCTCGGATTTGGGCTATGGATGTGAGCTCTGAGCCTGAGAGGAGGGAAGGGATTCAATTTCCAGAGTCTGTGTGTGAACGGTGCTTTCTCAACAGAATCTCCTCCATCTCTTAGAAAAGACACAGAACAAAAGCTACATTGTTGCAACCAGATTGGGAGGGGAGGGGTGCTAGAGAGACAGAAGGCTCAGTGGGTAAAACCTTATACTTCTCTTGCACGGGACCTGATTTTGGTTCCCAGCACAGATCTCAACTTCCTGTAACTCCCGCTCCAGGAGATTTGATGCCTCTGATCTTGGGAGAACCAAACACATATGTAACACACACACACACACACACACACACACACACACACCCCTACCGAAAATTAATTCTTAAAAACAAATACACACACAAAGAGGTGTAGAAAGTGGCCATCACATAGGGGACGGGGACAGAGGCCATCCCACAAACTCCATCATCTCCGATCACCTCAGCTCTCTGAGCAGAGGCAGTTCTGGCTCCTCCTCTTAGAAGATCCCACTTCACGCTTGATGGTGAAGTGACAGGGGGCTTGCAGCATAACCTTCTGCACTCTGAGCCCAGGCTCCCTAAGGACAATGTGTCTGAAAGTTCTGCGGTGAGCTGGACCCCAGATGGCAGCACGTATGTGCATGTCACCGCTCTAATGAGCATGTGCACACTTGGTCATTCCACCCACCAAAGCAATAGCCACCTCTCCTGCTTTCTGGTCACAGAGACCTTGTCTGTGTGTAACTTTGAGCTGTTCCTTTTCCACAGAGCAGCTGTGACCTCGAAGCTGGCCTGACCACAGTCTGTAGTGAGCATCTTTGCCCTGGCTGTTTTGGGTTCTCTTTTTCCTTGGGGAAACTTTATGGCAAAGGCTTGGCTGACACCATGTCTACATTATGTATATCTATGCTTCACGAGACAGCCCTGCCAGTGGGTTTGACGTGGCTTCCTGTGACCAACCTTCTCCTTGTCACTTGCTCCCTGGAGGCTCATATTATTTCGTCCTTAATCTTATCTTATCCCTTGATGTTCATGCTGTTCTCGGAGGTTCAGAATGTCTCTGGTAGAGTCTCCTCTGAAGAAGAGCAGTGGCCCTTAAACACAGTCTCTTTGAAGGCTATACCACATCCCAGATGGCAGGGACACCCTTTCCCATGAAACAGAAACCTCAAAGCCTGAGGAAACTCCTTACACCCCTTCTTTAGATACCGCCTTCCACTAGGTATGACGGATGTCAACATTCCAGGATCAGAAGGCAAAATTCAGTCAAACCTTGCTATTTTCTAGGAAGGGGGCCCATCGCTTCCCAGCATGCCCCTAGAGAGCTCTTGCCTCCCAGCTTTCCTCTAGAGTGACTAAAATCGTCTTCCCTGCCCAAGGTGGAATTCATCCAATTATGGGACTGTATCAGAAAACATACAGGGAAGATTGCCCTTGTTCTTTGTGTTCATGCAAGCCAACACTATGGTCTACCCAAAAGATTCCCTGAGCCGGGCCGAATAACAGGAATATATACCTCAGCTGAGGACAGTCAAGTTGAGCATGAGACCACACTCTGGGAAAGTCTGCCACAGATGCCACAAGATGACTTTGCCAGCTGTATCAGTGGACATAGGAAACAGCGGCCCCTCAATGGCTGGCTCAGTCTGGGCATCTCAATGGGTTTAAAGGTTTGCCTCTGAGAGTGAACAGCAAAGCAGAGCTATTCGTACATATAGGAATAGAGGCTATTGCTGACGCCTGTGTGTTGGGGCTTGCCTATGCTGAACATTAATGGTGCAAAGACCCCAAGGCCTATATGCCCAGCTGGATTCCTCAGTGTACCCCAGTAGAGGCTGACAGGAGTCTGGCCACTCTTTTCTTTGGAGAAGTCCTGGAAAAGCATCAACATTTTGGCTCATCCTCAGCCTGAAAGCATACCCCAACAGATGTGCTGTCTGTGTGTGGTCCCCCTCACATGTGTCAGAAACTTGTTTCAATGTCAGCCCAAGGTGGTGAAAAGGGTCACACATACTGCCTACGTCTATAGGGAATGGGTTCTCAGGACACCTGCATAGAGAATAGTGAGGCAGGGTACTCCCCAGATGGATCCCTGAGTCCCCCGTGGTTGAGCATGGGCTAATCCGTTAATTAATTGTTAGGTCTGAAGATATTTTGTCCACCACGAGAGCCCCTCAGTTACCACACAGAGGATGACCTGATTTTATGCACTTAACGCGAATCACCAGGGGATATCTTCTCATCAACCAGCTCCTCAATTTTAATCAATTGCCTATTATTTCCACACGCTGACTTATTTCCATGATTCCACCATGTGGAGCAATCATGAGATGCTCCACTGAGGGTTCCTGGCAGGACATGAAGCCCATCATTGACCCAAGATGGCTAAAAGCCCAAGCTGTCCGCCTCCAGACGCAAACCCACACCCGCCAGTAGCCACCAGAGAAAGGTTAAGCTGCCAGAGGCCTTACTTATCATCACAGGAATGGGCTGTCCCCAACTTACAGCGGGATTCGTATAGGCTTGGTCTGTGACCAGATCCCCATGTCCTATGTCAGTAATCCCTGACTGATAACAACCACGTATCTCCATCCAACCTCACACAGGACAAGGGATCTGCTTCCAGGATCTAGTTTGAAAGCTATTCCATTGTTTTTCTGCCAAAGCCTTACATCTTGATGTGGGGGCTGTTCCAGGCTGAATCAGAGACTGATGAAGGCTGACAGTTACAGGATCATTCAGAACAGCTGGAGGTATGGGAGACCCTTCAGAGGTGTCAATGTGATCTTGGCACAGGGACAGTCTGCCTCTCAGGCCAAGCAAATGCATCCATCCACCTACAGCAGAAACAGGCACTCCCCTCCGGTTGATAATGGTAATATCTCTTCCTACAACAAACTCCGCTTTCTTCCCTTGGAGAGACTCACAAACAGGCGCATCTACAGAGTGGTTCAGCATCTTGCCTGGAGGTAACTTTCTTGGAAGGGAGGAGAGAGTGGCCATGAAGCAATAGGTGCTGAGGAGAGTCAGGAGGACACAGTATCTCCAAATGTCAGCAAGTCAAAAGGAGAAGCTGAGCCACCTCTGAAGATGCACAGCTCTGCAAGAGTTTCCAAGTTTCCAAGTTTTCAGTACAAAAGAGTGCGAGGGGCAACCTCAGTCCTCTCCTGAAGACATGGAGACACCATAGCACACACTTCCCCCTAAAGACCTGGAGATATCATAGAGTGTGTTTCCTCTGGCCCTAGGACATTCCATATTTCTTCTTCCCCCCAAATCCCTGCTTCCTTTCTCTACAATGAAAAACAGTCTCCTCAGACCATGTAGATACTGCCAACTCACCGAGCATCTATCTATCTTGTTGGTAGACCCAGAACAAGGCCCTGTTGGAGCATCACAGACAGTGGGACAAATGTAGTGACCACTGCCATGGTGGGGATTAAAAATAATTTATGTTTATGTGTCTCAGGAGCAGAAACTAAGCCCAGGGTCTTGTGCTTGTTAGGCCTGAGACTCAACTCCAGGGTCCACACGAAGTACTCAGGTGTGGTGATGCCTGACTGTGATCTCAGTGCTGAGGGGGTGGGGACAGGTGAATTCCTACAGCTCACTGGTCAGGCCCACCAACCTACTTGATGAGTTCGAGACCAGTGAGAGCCCATTTCACAAAAACCAAGTGGTTGGCTCCTAGAGTTAACGTCTGTGCTCCAAACCCAGGAAAAGTCATGGTACACACACACACACACACACACACACACACACACACACACAGAGAGAGAGAGAGAGAGAGAGAGAGAGAGAGAGACAGAGACAGAGAGAGACAGAGACAGAGAGAGACACAGAGAGACACAGAGGGACACAGAGACACAGAGACACAGAGAGACACAGAGACACAGAGACAGAGAGTAGGTGTTCATAGCCTGGTTTCCAGCTCAGCCCCTGATGATTCTTTTGTTGAGACTTGTTTCACTTTCCATGGGCCTGAAAAAACTGGGGCAGGATTGTAAGCCAGACTCTGCAATGTTACACAGCTTGCATGGTAGGGGAAGGAAGGGCTGGACTCTTGTGTCTAGGGTGGTTTTCTCTGCACTGCTCACACAATGAAGATAAGCCTGCTGTGTGGTCTCCAGGCCACAGGCTCAGCTGGGGACCTGGGTGGGGCTAGTGATAGACATGTTCTCCATCCCCACACTGGCCGTCCACACCTGTCACTTGGAATCCTCACCTAATGATTCTACAGGAAGCTGGCCAGTGCCTATCTACTTAAATCAGAAAAAAAAGGTGTTTCTGCACTGGATAGTTTGCCTTAGAAATGATACAACCGAGGCATTAAAAGCAAATAGGTAAAGATATATAGAAGATATTTGTGTATAATTGTTTGCATACTATCTTTCCTATGGTATGTGTGTGTGTGCAAAGGTGTGCAGCTGTGTCCATGTATGCAGATGTAAGCAGGCAGGCATGTGTGTGTGCAGGTGGAGGTTACTGCCAGGTATGTTATTTTTCTCGATCGCTCTTTGCTGTTATGGGGGATGTATGTGTATGTGTGTATGTGTGTGTAAGAGAGAGTTTGTGTTCTAGTTTAAACTTTGTTGTTGTGATTAAACACCCTGACCAAAACCAACGTGGGGGGAGACATATGTGTATTTTATCTTACAGTTTATAACCCATCATGAAGAAAAGCCAGGGCAGAAACCACTCAGGAAACCACTTACTGGCTTACTACTCCTTGCTTGCTCTGCCTGCTTTCTTATACTGAACCACTTATCCAGAGATGGCACCACCCTCAGTGAGCTGGACCTTACTGTACCAATCATTAATCAAGGAAACATTCCACCCCACAGACCTGTTCACAGGCCAACCAAATAGAATTGATGTTCCCTGTTCTCAAGTGATCCTAGTTTCTATCAAGTTACCAAAACTAATGAGCATAGCCTGTGTGTGTATATGGAATATCTGTGGATATATGTTCATGTGTGTGCACGCAGGTGGAGGCCAGAAGTCATTGCCATGCATCTTCCTCAACCACTTCCCATTGAGGGAGAGAGAGAGAGAGAGAGAGAGAGAGAGAGCAGTGCTGGCATAGAGTTCAGAGTTGGCCCTCTTCTACCTTGTTGGAGTCAGGGTCTCCTGTTTCTGATGTTGTATTGCATACTCTGGGCTAGCCAGCCTGTGAGCTTTTGGGCAGTTCTCCTGTCTCTGCGTCCCATTTCATCATAGGAGTGTTCGAATTATCAATGTGCACCGCTTTTTATCTGGGTTCTGGGGATATGGACCAAGCTGGCCATACTTGTGTCATAAGCAAGTTTTCCCCATGGAGTCTTCCTCCTGACCCCTCCACCTTAGTTTCTGAGACAGCATCTTCCACCAAAGCCAGAGCTCCCTGATTTGGCTGAACCAGCTGTCCAGCAAGCCGAGGAATCCTCTTGCCTCCAACTCTCCAGCCATGGAGAGGTGTGTGCTGCCATGCCTGGCTTTTTACACAAGTGATCTGAAAAGCAGGCCACCACACGTCACAGTAAGTTCACAGACTGAACTTGTCCCCAGCTCCCTGTGACAAGTTTTTTTGTTTTGTTTTAATAAAAAAAACATGTTTGCGGTTGTTGCCCGAACTTACCCAGAAAGAGTATAAGAGAAATAGACGCCACAAACCCCACACTCAGTGTGCATGCACATGGCAGGGGCCTTCTCAGGCTCTGTACTCAGCAGCACATCCACATACCAGACAAGTCAGGAAGCCGTGAATGTGCTCCAAGGAAGATACTCCATGAAGCTGCATTGTGGGGCGGGGGAGGTCTTGGATGCAGCCCCGCCGTTCGCATACACAACCCCAAATCGAGAGCTCTCTGGGTGTTTTGAGGCACCACACTGCATGCATGCTCATTGATAAAGGAGTAAAATGCCACCATTTCTCCCATGGACTGGACCCTCCATATTAACATTCAGGCCAGGAACAGCTTAAAATCAGAGAACAGGAAGGCTCACCAAAAGCTCAGTGGGAGGCAGAGGGCAAGTACCTGCCAGTCACCCGAAATGGGCTTTTGTGTGCCCAGACAGCCTGAACAACACCCTGGTGGGGTCCCCATCACTCTTGCTCTCTGCAGGCCCAGAGCAGTGGCACAAGGGAGGGGACATGGTCCAGGCACAGAGCAGGCTGTGGGGACAAGGCCCAGGCTCCAGGTTATGGTCCCTCATTGTCCTTGGGGCAGCCTTCCTGGCAGGCAACCCCACACACTGCAGTGTTTCAGGTAGTGTGGGAGACTGTCTGTCAGGAAGACGGGCTCCAAGCAGCCTTTGCATTGCTGATTGGAGCACTGACTGAGACCCCCTTCCTGCTCATCCCAGACAGGACCTCCAAACAAGCTTTGCTGTCTGACTGCCCTCATCCCCAACTCATGGTCACCCAATGACACTTAAAATCAAACTGGCAGAGGCAGGCACAGAGCACATGGTCTCATCCAGGTGCAGAGGCTAAAACACTGCTTTCAGAGAAGTAGGATGTCCGGCATGGAGCAAAGCAGGGACACTGGGAGAGTGGTCAGCCTAGAGGAGTGAACCTACCTGCGTGTCTGTACACACAGGAGGGGGACTGAGGGTCAAAGCGATTGCTGTGTGTTCATAAAGGACTGCAAGATGGAAGCAGAAGGCTTGAAACACAAAGAAAGGTAAATATTTTAGCGAATACAGACGACTACTGCCCTGACCCACTCAACCCGTTTACAGATACAAACCCCTGTGCTTATGCTGTTTCTGTAACTGTCACGTGAACTAGGGACCAATTAAAATAATATTAAAATGAAAATCTGTGAAGGAGGCAGCAGGTAGCTGCCTCATACTTCAAATGACAGGATGTTCCACCCTGTTGTGTCAACCCCAAGTACACATTAGCAGTGCCACTGACTGCTTATGAGGTGTACAACCCCAGCCACGCATCTTGCATGAGTCTCTCTCTCTCTTTCTCTCTCTCTCTCACACACACACATACACACATACACAACGCATATATACACATACATATACACATAGAAACACACATATACACACACATAAACACACATATACATACACATGCATACATATACAAACATATAAACATACATACACACATATATGCACAAATATACATGCACGTACATATAAACACACACATACATACACATGCATACACATGTATACACACATACATATACAGATATACATGCACATACACACATACAAACACACATGTACATATACATACGTATATGTACACACACATACACATACATATAATACACACACACATACACATACATATAATACACACACACACACACACACACACACACACACACACACACACACACAGTGTTTGCTGCCTGGAGCTGCTTTGGGGATTGTGGTTACAGTGACCTAGACAATGAGAGATCCTATCACGAAGTAAGCCTTATATAAATGGTGGTAAATGTTTACCCCTAATAACGTGAATCATTTCAGCTGCCATACCCCAAGCAGACATGTGAAATCAGAAATTCCTAGGGCAGAGAGCAACGGAAACAGGTGGGAGGCCACCCCTCTCCTTCCTCATGCGGTCTCTCCCGGCATCTCTGCTTCTTGCCGGTTCACAGGCTCTTTAGATCATGCAGGGGGAATTTAAATCATTACCAGGTTCACTTGCTCGAAGTGACATTAATGAGAACTGGCATCAGAGAGGAGGGGCCACACTGAGTGTGAGTTGTCATTTGTTGGACACAGGACACACAGGAGGACACAGGACACATGCTGCAGATGACGGGTCTAGAGGAGAAAGTGGCACCAGGCCGCTGCCGCTGTGGGCCTGGCTGTGAAGTGCGAAGCCTGGGGCTGTCTCACGCATCAGTGCAGCATGACTGCAGGACTCGGAGGATCTGAGTTTAGCATTTGGAAGCCTGCATCCCACTTGGTGAAGGCTTCGTACTTCACTGTAGATTCTGTGTTAATGTAAGATGGCATCTGTGTCCTTCGAGAAGCAGGTATGGTTAAGAAGGAGCAGCAGGATAGCTGCAAATTTTTCATCAGAGAGATGTTTTGAGCCAGAAAAACACCTCTTCTGTAGGTGCACCCAATGTCCCTTCAGTCACAAAACTCCCCACTGTGACCTGAAATTGTGGTCCTCAGTTAGCGGTCCTTAGAGTCTCACTGTGGTGAGTGCATTTGTGTTTAATCAAAAAAAAAAAAAAAAAAAAAAAAGCCTCCACCAGGTAACATGGGACAAGAGTCACGGGGACAGTTCTATAACAAAGGCATGAGATAAGCCAGGAGCTGCTCCATTTCCACCTCAGTATCCTCCAGTGACGCACGCACACTGTCTACTCCCATCTCCCATGTCCTTCAGTGACACAGAGAGATGTCCACTCCCATCTCCCACGTCTTCTGGTGATACAATATAATTTTGAATCGTCAGAGAAATCAGGGTACAGCTACTCTCTTTGGTGTCTCTCCATAACAACTGTCTATGGCTCAGCCCACCTGCTGGTCCTCAGTCTCTCCTTCTACAGTGGCGTGATGTACAGGTGGCACTCTCTTGTTACCAAGGGACCCTCCCTCAGTGCTGTAGTCTGGTCTGAGCTGGCTTCAGTACCACCGGCACCCATTTCTCCCTGTTTCAGTACAGTGACCCTCAGGGCTCCTTAAGGTCATGGCCCATTCAGCAATTCCTGCCCTTGACCACTCAGAGGGCCTCTCAGCCCACAGTTGAATAGCTGTTGTATTCTGCTTCCAGCAAGGACTCTTGGCCATAACAGTTCCCCGCGTGTATGACAGCGATGACATGCGTGAATGTTCCTGGAATGTTTAGAATTTTTTTGAGAAAATTGAGTATGTTGCTTGAGAACAGCTATTTTATACAATTTGTCCCTAAATCTTAACCTAGCAACATAGAGCAGTGCTCGGTAATTTGCCGACTGATAACATGTGGATTGCTTTAGTAGATTCATTATAGTTATTTTATCTCAAATATATAAATAAACAGGCAGGCTTAGAGGCTCTAACGTGTGTGGTGGGTGGAAGCGGGCACACTGCGCCTGCTGGCTGCAGGTTTGCCGCTCCTGCTATTACGGTCATTAGCTCCTTCCCCGTGTCACCCAAAGGATGCAGACCAGAGCATACTCTCCAAGCTTTCACAGGACATTGGAGTGTCCTGAGATCAGAGGGGGAGCAGCACGCTAACACATGGACTGGTGTCAATCTCTATTTTTCAAAAGTCCCGTCTGGGAGCACACTATGTAGTGACAATGCTATTCCTGAGCACATAAGAACAGGCTGTGTGGCCCCCTGGCACTAACCAACCAATTGTACTGCCCCTTCCTGTCGGAAATCACGTGACCTGTAGTGATGATACTGGCGTTTCCTGGGGCCCTTCTTGCTCTAATGCAAGGAAAACACACCCTGGATTCGTTCTTTTTCTTCAGTGAAGGCAAGAGGCCTTTAGAACACAAGTAGGTCCAAAGCCTCTTTTCTAGCTTCCCACGTGTGACTTATTACACTCCTTTCTGGCCCCTTCCCAGGACTTTTGTGCCTCAGCCATCACCACATGGATTTCATGTCTCTATTCAGGTCCTCTTAAGCTCTGGCCTTCAAAATGTCCCCTTTGCATGCTCCATGGAGAGGATCCTACATGCCCTTCCCCAGCTACTATGTGAAATGACAGGAAACTGTTGACACTGCCATGTTGTTCAGACCCTGGTCTGGGAGTTTTGGCCTCTGGTTTGCTGGGATAACACTGCTGGATGGTATGTCTCACTTGTATAGCTCAGGCTGGGATGACACTGTTGGAGGGAATGTCTCACTTGCATAGCTCAGGAACTTGGCTTGATGGCCATCAAAGTTACTCTGTATTTGGTCACCTGCTCTGACCTGTGAGTTCATGACAGGGCATTTGGAGATGCTACAGTCCAGCACATGCTATGGGAGAAGTGGCGCTTTGTATATGAGGAGAAGACATGGGGTACCCAATAGGGCACCATCATATTCACCAGAGTGGGTACAGACATGGTGTCATTGGTAAATGTGTGGGCAAGTCTCTGTGTAGCCACACCACTGAAATGACATGAGCCACCTGGGTCTGTTAAACACAGTGTGATCAGGAAGGGCCACTGGTAGAAAGCTGTGGAGCCAGGTGTTCTTTAAAATCTCCATGGCAGCAAACTGGTGCACTGTCTCTCTTCCTGGATGTGCACATATCCACTCTGTGAATACTGTTGGCCACCCCAGGAAGGACCTATGTATGGCCATGGGTCATATATACAGGCTCTTATGGTCAAGACACACAACTCACTATGGATCTGACACAGCCCATGGGCTTTTGGGGGGTGAGGTGTTGGTTCCAAGGGAGACAGCCAAGCAAAACCTAGCTATGCAAGGTGAGGACAGACTCCTTCCCTGTATCTCCACGAAGATCACCCTGTGGGGTCTGGTTCCAGGAGCAAGGACACTGAACTCTATCGAATGAGCCCAGAATTCATGGCTGGACTCGTTTTTACCAAGGGGCACAGGGAACCCTTGCCCTCCCCGTGAAGAGAGTGTGCCTCCGTGGCAGGTGTAATTAATCAGGGTGTCACTACTCTAGCAGAGTAGTTCCTTAACCCCGTGTGACCGTGTCCTCATATGGAGGGGAGCAGATACATGACAACCAGGAGTGTGGAGACACTAGGAGGAGTGGGGTGTGGACACCAGGAGGTTTGGGGTGGGGACACCAGGATATGTGGTGATACAAGGAGGGGTGGGTGAGGATACCAGGAGCTGTGGGGACACCAGGAGCTGTGGGGACACCAGGAGCTGTGGGAGACTCTCCCAGTCTCAGAAGGAAGCAGCCCTGAGGATTCCAGAACCATGACAAAACGTATCTCTGCTGTCTTCAGCTGCCCATACACAACACACACTAGCTCAGGGGTCCTCTGAGTCTCCACAATGACAACATAATGCATGTCTTGGAGGCACGGCAGTACTGAGACAACACATGCCACAAAGGTGAAGTGACGTCGTCTATCGTCTGGAGCAACTCTTCACTGCCCTCGTCCTTGTGACAGGTCCTGTCTGGTCCTTGTCTGCCTGTCCTTTGGTGTGACGGCAGCTTTTGTAGTGGAGAGAGCCAGGGAGAAGCAGCCAGATCACCTCATATGGCAGGGAGGAATGAAGAGATGAGGCTCAGATGCCACACATGAAAGTGAAGGAGCTGTCCCTCAGATATCAGCTGGGGCCCTGGAGTCAGCTTAACTGGGAGACCTGGACATGCAGAACGTGGTGCAGCTAATTATGTAGACACTGTCCTCAGAAAGTCTCAACACAAACAGGTTGTCACTGTCAGCATCTCTGTCCTACCAACTCAGTTTTTGCTGAGACCAGCTTGAACCAGACAAATCCAGTTCAGACATGCTGACTAAACACAGTAGATTCTTCTGGAAACTCCAGAACTTTCCACAAAAGCTCTGTAGGTAGCCAATAAGTCTCACCCACCATGATGTACCCATATCCAGCCCATGTTCAGCCAGTGACCTGCCAGTAGCCAGCTGAGTATGTCCCCTCTCTTCTCCTTTTCGTTCTATAGCTCTGAGCTGTAGGACTGGAAATAGCAGTGTCCTGCTGTAGCTTTTGTGCCCTTCAGCTGGCACCCTGACTCACTTGCTGCATGTAGAATGTCCAACACATACATACACATACACATACACATACACATACACATACACATACACATACACATACACATACACATACACATACACACACATACACATACCACACACACACACACATATACCACACACAAAAAAACACATACACACATATACACACATACACATACCACACACACACACATATAC
>JANHMN010000015.1:6709070-6764048 GCA_030674055.1 Rhabdomys pumilio | reverse complement strand
ACACACATATACACACATACACATACCACACACACACACATATACCAAACACACAAAACACATACACACATACACACATACACACACAAAAAACCCACACCCACATAAACACACATTACACCACACATACATACATACACATACCACACACACACATATAACACATATACATACACACAAAAAAACCACATACACACAAAAAATATATACACACATACACCACACACACAAAACACATACACCATACACCACACACACATACACACAACACATACACACACCTACTCACACACACATACACATACACCATACATACACAAATACACATACACACACCTACTCACTCATACACCACACTCATACATACCTATATGCACATATGCCGCACACACACCACACACACAAATACACACATGCTATACAAACATAAATATACCTAACAAAGACACATGTGACAAATGTTTCACATATGGCACTAACAAACACATGTAAGAGAACATGGTTACTATCACTGGTGTACACACATAGGACAGACATTCAAATGTGTGTACACCAGTGATAGTAACCATGTCCTATGTCAAAACTCAGGTCCATGGTGATAACTGAGTCACTGGTGAGATTATCCAATATTCTCTATAGAAAAGGCATGTGTACCTTTCCCCCTCTTCTCTCATAGCAACAGCAACATACATGTCCACACCTGTGTGCCTATGCTCACACACATGTCCACATATGTTCACATGCATGAGCACACATGCCCACCAAAACACAATCCACACTTGTGTGCCTAGGCTCACACACATGAACACACATGCCCACATGCAGATTTAGAAAAGCACCATCCAACAGGACAGGATGGCTGTGTCCAGTTTGCCCCATGGAATTTACCTCAATGCCTGGGCGCCCAGTCCATCTTCATTGAAAGTGAATGACATCAGGACTTGAGGCTCTCTAGTGACAAGCTCCCAGTCCTGGACACGAGTCCATAGGGGACGACAACCCAGTTCCAATTAGGAATAATTGAAAGACCATCAGTGCCGTCATTGAGCACCTGGGAAGTAATGGGGTCAGTCTTGATCCTTGCGACGAAGTTTGAGCACATTCATGAGGGGAAGGAAGCCCATTTGCTTCTCGCATTGTTCCTGCTGGGAAGAATTATTTAATCGCATTTGAACAGCCACAAGGTCAAGACAATGATTATTTTCTGGGAAATCAATAAACTTCTCAATGCACTTACAGCCGCTGCAAGCAATCCAATCACCAGCCCTACGCAACAATTCATCTGGTGGCTGTGTCCCAAACGACGATGAGGCTTTCTAGGGTACAAAGCCACTGTGAAATGCAGACACGACGGTCTTGACATCCAGGCTAATTCCTGAGCTCTGCCAGCACAGCCTTTCTGGTGTCTCACAGCCTACAGGCATAAATACTCACAGGAGAGAAGCATCACTCTCCTGTCTATCCTACTTCGCGCTGTGGTGCATAGTGTGCTCACACATGATGAGTTCATGCTAATGAGCTGTTACAGGTGTGCTGCCTCTGAGTCATTCACCTCTCTGAGGCTGGAAGAGAGGCATGGTTAGGAGTACCATGAGCCAAGCCCAGATCAGGCATGCATGTGTGTGCATGTAAGCAGGTATACATGCAAACAGAGGCCAGGGGTTGTTGACTCTGAGTGCCTCCCTCCCTCGTTTCCACCTTATTTTTTTTGAGATGGTCTCTAACTAAATCTGGACTCATTGATTCTGCTAGACTGCCTGACGTCTTCCTGTCTCTACCTCTGCAGCACTAGGTAAAGGCACGTGGATGTGTACATGGGTGCTGGGGGTCTGAACTCAAGTCTTCACCCTTGCATGGTAAGCATTGATCAATTGGCCAGGGTCCCCAGCCTGAAAACCAACTTCTAACTAAGTTCAGTAAGGAACAGAACAAGGCACCAGATATTGTTTTCTTGGAATCCTGACCATATATTTGTAGTCATTTTCAAGGCTTAAAAATAAAAGAGAGAGGAGAAAGACAACATTTATGGATTCTGGGGGCAGCCAGACTTCAGGTTGGGAAGTGTGAGGGGCTGTGTGCTGTTGATTTAGTTTATCAAGGGACGCCATGGCTGGTATAGGTGGAAGCAGCCTCCTTCCACTGCTTCTGACCACTGCCCTGCTTTCCTTCTTTATAGAGACAAGCCGGAAATGGCTCTTAGCAACTTCACCTTACACAGCAGCCTCACTAGAGTCACAAGATCTTTGTAGATGATCAACTCATAGTGTTCTGCTTTAAGGGCTGTTTTAAATCAAACGTTAACTGCATCTTTGCATAAAAGAGCAACTTACCCACCACTGTTGATTGCTGAGAATTTCTGAGAAGTTCATTTTCCCACCGGCAGGATTGTTCACAAGATTAAGACTGGATATTTAAATGTGCAACCTCTGGTTCTACATCTTCTCCTGTGGTAAATGTTTCTGGCTTCCCACAAATGGCCCCATGATGTAGGTTTTAGAAATCGATTATAATTTTAATGGGGTGCGATGTGTAAGCATGCTCAGCAGCCAGTCGCTGGCAGACAGACTCTCCTCATTTTATCAGAGAGAGACCCCCTGCATGTAGAATCAACAGAGGGGCAGCTGAGGCTGGCTGTGGGGTGCTTCGAGGCCCCTCCTGAACCTTGGAAGCCACAGCTCAGCCTCCAGGAGCTGATCCAGCAGTGCCCCAAAGAGCGAGACAATTAAACCTCCCTAAATTTTCAGGGCACTTTGAAGATGAAAGCTCTATAAAAATGCTAAGTACTAGTGCAAGCAAGGAGGCTGGAAAGGATGGATCTGAGAGCAGACACCTATGCAGCACAAAATGCTGGGATAAATGCAGAATGAGGAATTGTATCAGGCTGAAGTTTAAAAAGTTTTTTAAAAAATACACAAAGGCAAGAAAGCCATGCTTTGAAATGAAAGGCCATGGTGAGCCATGAGGAGCAGAGCAATTGAATGCAAGGCTATAGAGCTTGGGGTTACCAAGAGACACAGGGACTCTGAGCAGCATGCTGATAATTAATTCCTAAAAAGTCAATTAATACTTCCTCCCATCAGTCACAAAAGCTAGCAGCAGATGAGGACGGCATGCCCATTTCCCACAGGAAGAGGCTGGAACAAGAGCAGGATCTGTGGTTTCAGCAGGGTGGGTGATCGGGAACTGAGAATTATTCAATAAGCCAAGAGTCCATGGGACTGAGGCAGATCTACCTCCAGACCCCACAGGGAGACCCAAAATATCCCAGCAGGCAGCATTGAGCAGTGGATGGCAAACAGACTCCACAGTCAGGGCTCCAAAGAGAGATGCAGGGCTCCAGCCTACTGGTTTTCTCATAAGGACAGCGTGCACAGAGAAGCATATATACATGCATGTATTTACACACACAGCCGTGCACACCGACCAACTCGGGAACATGAGTACTTCCACTTAGGCATGCACACATGAATTTGCACAGATACACACAGATGCACAAAGATATGCACAGAGGTACACACATGCACACACAAAGCCACACGTACACAGAGGCATACATAGACACACGCAGAGGTACACACATGTATCCACAGAGACACATACACATGTAGAGGTATACATAGACATATAGCCACATACAGACTACACACAGGTACATGCTGAGCTGCTGTTGGAGTCGGGCTTCTGTAGCCCCACACAGCAGCTTTCCTCAGCCTCCCACAACCATTCTAGGCAAACATATCTTTGTCTCCTGACAAGGAAACACTGTGAAGCAGACACAAGCTCACAGATACATTTTGTGATACAGAATATTGTCCACCAGGTAGTTTTGATTGTTTCTTTTCAAAACACAATTAAGATAAAAGAACTAATGCCTACGATGACTGCACATAGCTGTAGAAAACACCCAGCAGTTAGCAACCTTGCTTGCTCTAGAAGCAGATGGCATAGGAAAGACACTGTTGGGCAGGGTAGACAAGCAGCCATGGAGAGCAGAGCCAAGGCCAGAGAGTCACTGTAGTCTGAGGTCAGGGCAGGCCAGCTCAGAGCTGAGACAAAGGTACCCTGGAGGCGTGAGCTGACCAACAAAGACTGAAGTGGAAGACGTGTGTGTGTGTGTGTGTGTGTGTGTGTGTGTGTGTGTGTGTGTGAGAGAGAGAGACTGGAGGGGTGGGTGCCAAGCGGGATAAGTGGGGAATGCAATTAAGGAAAGAAAAAGGAAAGATAATGAGATTAGGGACAAATGATAGTGCTGTGGTCACCTTGACTGAGACTCTAAGGAGCAGATAGCGATCAACCTTATCAGCATTTAAAGAAATGAAGCCCAGCAGCTGGAAGGTAAATAATCCATAGGAGACGTCCTGGGACCTTACCGGGTGCTGTGGGGACCCACTCCAAGCTGCACTGCCCTGAGTCCCCCTATCCTCAAGATGCCTGTTGGGGAGTTAAGACATGGAAAGCTGAGTGGCAGAGAGGCAGAGATTCCGGACAGCAGGAGTCTGTTCCCAAGGAGGAGGGAGTGCTGGGCCTCTGAGTCCTGTGAGTTTAAACATACTTCCCAGGGGCAGGGCATTGTTTTGGTGGGATTTGTGTTTGCATGGACATCAGCCCTGCCCCCTTCTCTCTAAGGACTAGTGTCAAGTGACCAGTGTCCAGCAGGAGGCCTTCAAGGGTCTGTAGGGCTGAGGGAACTCTTAGCTGATACAGACAGGTGTATAAGAGACATTACATGCAGGCATCTGTCCTGGGGACAAGATCACAAGAACTGTGGCCTGGGCTCATGGCAGGGTTCCTGTAGATATTTAGTACCCCTGGGGCCCTGAGGTGGGGGATTTCCTCCCTTCTCCAGCGCCTTGTGATTCTGAAGCACTGTCAGAAGGCCTGTCTGTCCACCGTGACCCTGTGACTCTGATACAGCGCAAACAGAAAGCAAAGCCACCCTGTGCTCATTCCAGGTTAGTGCTCCATATTTGCAAAGGTCAGGGGCAACACAACCTTCGGAGACCCTTTCTGCACTCAAAAACAGAGCTGGCTGGGCCTCCTAGCAGTCTAGAAGGCCCATCTCCCAGGCTGGGCTAGGTAGTCTCCCAGCAGGTCAGGAGGCCTGCCTATCAGAATGGCTCTCACACAGGTCAAACATTATTCTTACAGTTTTGTCAATGTTTTTACTTTCAGATGGTCATGGAGTTTCTTCTTCCTCCCTGCCCACTTTACCTTCTAAGAACTGAGTGTAGACAGGCAGAATACAAAGCCTGGACCCAGGCTCTGAAGTGTGATTCATCCAATGGGAAAGAAATGCCGCCAGCTTCCCAGGAGAACCTGTGAAGCGGTCGTAGCCCTGTGCCTCGTGTGTATGGCGCAGCCAACACCTTCTTCGGCAACTGGGCTCCACTCCAGAGGGCAACATGAAAGGAAGACTCTAGAGATCTTTCTTCATGACTGTGTGTCCAGTCATTTACACATAAGCCACTGTTGGGTCCACAATCTAGCCTATACCAGGGGACTAGAGAAATCCCCTCAGTCAGATGGAGGCACCTCAGTTTAAGGCCTACATGACTCGATTTCATCCTTGGCACACACACCATAGGCTTTTGGGGAGTCACAAGGGGAATTCTCACTCAGGCTGAACAGAGAAAATAGAGCGACCCAAGGAACTCTAGCCTCAGACCTAATGGTCATAAGGTTTCTGGAGGCCTTTATAACTCTCATCCTTGGCCAGGGCATCAGTTGCTTGTCTTGTGCTATGAATAATACATGACACAAGCAATTCGGGCAAGCAGGGCTTAACCCCGCCCCTGTTTCACTGGATACAATTTGTATCCAGAGGCAATTTGTATCCAGATACAATTTGTATCTGAGAGTGCAGGTGTTTAACCTGCTTCCTTCTTCCCCTCTCTTTCAGGCAGGGCCAGGGGATGGTGCCGCTCACATTCAGGGTGGTTCTTCTCTCTTCAGTTAAACCTCTCTGGAAACATGCTAACAGTCAGGCCCAGAATGGTGGACTCCTGAATCCGGTCAAGTTGACAATGAAGTTTGACCATCACAGGTGATTTCTTTTAGCCTTGGCCATCATGTGGCTCAGTCACAGGACCAAGTCCTCCTCTTGCTCTGTCTGCTAAACCACTGATTCTCAACCTGTGGGTCCCGACCCCATTGAGGGTTAAACATCAGATTTCCTGCATATCTGATATTTACATTATGATCCATAACAGTAGCAAAATTACAGTTATGAAGTAGCAACAAAAACAACTATGGCTGTGGGTCACCACAACACGAGGAACTGTATTAAAGGGTCACAGCATGAGGAAGGTTGAGGACTCTCTATACAGATTCCTATACCCACTACCCTGTCATCAGCCTGCCTCATCCCAGAGCCCTTGGAACCACCAGATGTCCCTGCTCGTTTGTAAGGCCCTCTCAGAGATCTGGCCATGGGGCAGGCACTGCTGAACGGCTTACAGCTAGGTCTCTCCCTTCAAGAGAGAACCTAGGGCTCACACTCACTAGACAAGCACTCTACCACTGAGTTACAGCCCCAGCCCCAGCCCCAGCCCCAGCCCCAGCCCCAGCCCCAGCCCCAGCCCCAGCCCCAGCCCCAGCCCCAGCTCTGTCAAGTATGTTCTGACAAATGACCACAGTGAACTCCGGATTGCAAAGCTAGGTATCTGAGTGACCTTGTAAGAGCCTCTGGTGGGACAGATATATTGAGCGACACATGCCCACAGCCACCAAATACCAAGAAGGCCCTGTCATATGTTACAGAGCACTGGGCCAGGGGTCTAGCCTTTCTTGTTCCCACACATGCTAATGGCCTACTAACTCATTGTTGAATCTCCTCCCAGGCAGGCCCACTTGTTACTGCCCCCAAAGCTGGGATCAGAGGCATATGTATCCATGGCTTGCCTTTCATGTGGGTGCTGGGGGTTCAAACCCAGGTCCTTATATTGCATGGCAAGTTCTCTTACCCCATGAGCCACCTCCCCAGCCTTCACATTTCCTTCATCCATTCACCTGTTGATAGTCGTCTAAGGTTGTTCTATTTCCTGGCTGTTGAGAACAGTATAGCAATAACATAGATGGGCAAATATCTTTGTGAGTCCTTTGCATGCATACCCAACTGTATATGATCATTGATATATATATATATATATATATATATATATATATATATATATGTGTGTGTGTGTGTGTGTGTGTGTGTGTGTGTATGTGTACATATGTGTATGTATATGTATATATATATATGTGTGTGTATACATATGTGTATATATATATGTATATGTGTGTATATATGTGTGTGTACATATGTGTATGTATATGTATATATGTGTGTGTATATACATATATGTATGTATATGTGTGTACATATGTATATGTGTATATATATACATATGTGTATGTATATGTGTGTATGTACATAAGTATGTATATGTGTATGTATATGTATGTGTGTATAATATGTGCATATGCACACATATATACCACACATACATGCATATACCCAGGTTGTGGCTGCTCAATTGACATTCCCATTGTAGTGCACCAGTCCCCCTCCCCCACAGTGCCACCGTTTGCTCTGTTTCCTTGAAGGTGGACATTGCGGCTGGACTGAGGTGGACTCTCTCAGTTTTTGTTTCCACATCACCGGTAGGTCAGGACAACTAGCATTTTTTTCATGTGCTCACAGCCATTTGCATTTCCTCACGGGAGACACATCCCTTCACCTCCCTGCCCATAGTTTGACTGGATTACTTGTTCCCGGTATTTAATTTTTAAAGTTCTTTACATATTCTTGGTGTCAATTCCTGGTCAGATGAATGGCCAGCAGATTTTCTCTCATTCTGCAGGTCATCCCCTTACTCCTTTGTCTCCTTTGCAGTTTTTAATTCTATGTAATTTAATGTGTCAATTGTTACTTCCTGAGCCACTAAAATCCGGCTCAGAACCAAGCCCACCCCCCACCTATACCTATATTACACAGCACTTACTTGGGATGCCTGCCTCATGGTTTCCAGGGAAGAAGTTACTCCAAGAAGCCTCTGCAGCGTGACCCAAGCCCAAATGCTGCTTTTAACTCTGTGGCCATTCCAAGACTGAAGTGTTCAAAGTAGCTGCTACAACCACCAGCCATCTCTTTAGTTTCCATTTGCTACCATGTGGCAACTTGCTGGTTAACACACAGACACTAGGGAAAGAAACCGTATGTGAACGTAGACAGACTCCATCGTGTACTCAGGATAGGAGAAGCATGTTCTGGGTAAGCTGAGACAGCAGAAGAAACTTATCACAACACACTTGATGCTAACTCAGAACCGTACGAGGAAGCAGAGCTTCACTGCTCAATAAGATTCCTTATGGCAGAGGTGCCAAGGCTGGGTAGAAACTGTTTCCTTTGAATGGAAAGTGCAGCAATGTGTAGAGGCACCATCTGGGGCAGCTAGGGCATAATGGCAATGGGAAGAGCTGTGGGAAGGGATGCGTGTGTCTGAGTTCAGGGGCCTGTGAGGGCTGAGAGGCACTCTTTCCGTCAAGACGTCTGTGTTCATACATAGGTCAAAGGGGTAGGAAAGGCTCTGAAGTGAGAGCAGTCGTGCGCCGTCCTTAGCACGTGTCCCAGCACCCGCCCTTTCACCTCATCGTCTGTGTGAGATTTCATCATGTGCTCTATGCCAGAGCTGTATTTGGTGTAACTATCCTCACTTGGCTTTCTGGCTTCCAAATATTTGATCGTTTCTGTTCCAAACCATGTTGGGCAACAGCAATTCCACAGATGTGGTTCACAACAGATCATTAAATCTCGAGAGAGACAGAAGGGCGTTTGAAAGCAAATCGCAGTAATGCCTGAAAAACAAATCTTTCTCAGTTTCATAATATGTAAAGAAGTCATCCTGTCCTTCCCAAAACGAGATTGAAATGTAGCTGCTTCTGTGATTGGTCGAGAGGAAGGACCTTGAAGGGGGATGGGCTTTGATGGCTCCGCCCTCCTCAAAGGATTAATTATGGCAGTAGCCTAGTGGTCTGGGAGGACCGTGTTTCCTCTCTGTGTCTCAGCTCTCTCTGTTCATCCACCTTCTGGCATGGGATAAGGTAGCATGAATCTTCGACCACCTTCCTGTCAAAAGCTCTTTCTGGCTCTCAGCCTCCAGCCTTCAGGAATATGAGCCAAGTAAATGCTACTGTTTGCCAGCCTCCAGATCTGAGCCATTCTGTTACTACAACAGAAAACAGATGGAGACAGGTCAAGAACCACACAAGATGAAGCTGGATTGTCTAGCTTGCAGTCCACAGGCTACACAAGCCTGGGGATAACTCCAAACATGTCCCAGCACAGAAGTATAAACTTAAAACATTGTGCGATTTTATTTTGGGATTTTTTTTTTGTCATTCAATAATGAATGTCCTTGAGTGTCAGTGTCATAGATGATAATGTCATGTTGTGATGCCAAATGTTGGGCACACCTCACAGCAAACTAATGTCAAGTTCTGCATGTTGATCATTGATTTAGGTCACAAGATAAGGTCATCCACCTTCCAGGATATGAACACATCCTCTCCACACACACAGCCATCACCTTGTTTCCCAAGAACTCCAGACATACAGGAAATACAGATCATTTCTGGCCCTTCACTGATGTCCCTCACCCAATGACATAGCTTATTCATTTAGTACAAGGGTGAGTAGACATTTGACTACTGCTATCAAGGGAATAGAAGATGTATTTAGAAGAAACCAGAACACAATAATAGCACTATCAAGGCATTATATATGTGCATGTAAATGCCCCTATATAATTCTGTATACCAAAATTTTTAAATAAATAAAATGTATTTTTGAAAAGCGTTAGCACTTCCTTTTTTAAAATTACAGAATAGTATTTACTAGAACAATAAAAAATATATACTATACAACAGAAAATAAAGTGAAGTAACTTAAAGGAAAATAGAATATAATAAACGAAAAATATTAGTAGTTAATATATCATGGTAAAATAAAAAACAGAAGAAATGTTTTGTAAGAAGTTTTTCTGAAAAGTGGGTAACTGGGAGGAGGAGAGAACATTCAACAGGAACAAGCAGGGACCTGAGACTTTCTTACTCAAGGCTCAGCTCCTCAGTGTAAAAGCATCACATGGGATGCCTCTGTGGGTTAATGGTGGCATGTTCAATATCCTTTTGAGGAAGTTTCTATTTTTAGACAAAACCAGAAGATCCAAACAAATTCTGCCTGGAAAAAAAGGCACTTTGGAAAGATAGTTTGCAGTGGAATAATCAATAAAGTGAAAGAGAAAGAGAAGGCAAGTGTAGCTCTGGGGACTCAAGACTCTAGTTATTGAGAAGACTATGGGCAGGGTGGTAGCTTGGCCAGTCCAGATGCTGCTGCAGCTGTCCTCCAATAGTTGGCGCTGTAGAACACTATCATCTGCCTCCAGTAGTTGGCGCTGAAGAACACCATCAACCTTCTCCAGTAGTTGGCGCTGTAGAACACTAAGTGTTTAATGGTCCTGGATGAAGAGATGGCGCCCTCACTGCTATAAATCCCCACTATGAGAAGCAGCAGTTGGACTCATGAACTCATTGTCCATGGGCCATGTCCTCTCGTTGGGACAGTTCATTTCTTGATGTTCTTTGTCTTTCATCTCGTCAAAGCCAATTAAATTGTTTAGGGACCCCATTAAAGTAAGAAAAATGATCAATACTAATGCCCCCACATCAGTGCATGTGACATCCTTAACAGGAAATCTGCCAATAGGTGCAGGAGCAGAAGGTGTGGACAGGCTATTTAGGAAGCCCTAGCAGGCTCTGGTTACAGCTCAAAGCCCGCTGATGTGATAAGCTACATCAGTGGTCTTAAACCTGTGTCTCAACTCTTTGGGGGTAACTGACCCTTTCACAGGGTCACCTGAGACCATCAGAAAACACAGATATTTTCAGTACAGTTCATTACAGTAGCAAAACTCCAATATGAGGAATCAATGAAAATAATTTTATGGTTGAGGGCCACATCAACATGAGGGACTGTATTAAAGGCCACAGCATCAGGAAGGTTGAGAACCACTGAGGCAGAGGGTTTCCCTCCCTATGCTTTGCTATTCCCCAGAGCTTCCTGCAGGAAATGTTTCCCCAGCACACAGAAATAAGGCAATCCCTGTTTTCTCCTTTGCTTTGAAGCTAGTTTGACATGGTCACTGGCCAGGCAACCATGCAATGGTGTGACCCTGCAGAGACTCTGGTGTCTGGTACTCCACCCAAACCCCACCTTATGCTCCTTACACATCTGCCCAGTGAAGCTCTCATACCCTCTCTACTCCTCAGCAACACTGTTCTCTGGTTCCTCACAGTCACTGAAACCTGCAATAAGCAACTATGTGTTATCTGCACAGGCAGAGGAGCTTAGGGGAGAGGTTGGACAGAATGTGCTTTCTCTTCCCATAGAGTATCCAGTCCAGGGAGGGTTTCATTTCTTGGGAAGCTGTTTTGAGTTTGGGTTCCACAATGCTTTTGCTTGTTTAGGATGTGTTAGATGTGGGCACACTAGTGACACTTCTTTATATCACATGGGGTGTGGGAGTCGGAGGGAGACAGACACATGCCCCTCCCCCCAGTCCCAGACCTATAAAGTTAACTTCTGCCATGTTCTCTTCATGCAAGGAGAATCTTAAACCATACCACCTGTGATGGTTTATACATGCTCCGCCCAGGGAGTGGCACAATTATAAGATGTGGCCCTGTTGGAGTGTGGGATTTAAGACCCTCATCCTAGATGCCTGGAAGCCAGACTTTCCCTAGCAGCCTTCAGATGAAGATGTAGAACTCTCAGCTCCTCCTGCACCATGCCTGCTTGGATGCTGCCATGTTCCCACCTTGATGATAATGGACTGAACCTTTGAACCTGTAAGCCAGCCCCAATTAAATATTGTCCTTTGTAAGACTTGTCTTGGTCATGGTGTCTGTTCACAGCAGTAAAGCCCTAACTAAGACCACCTAGGAGGTACGTACCTTATACAGGAGTGGACTTCTTCAGTGTGGCACCTGAGATGGCTGAGCACATGTTCAGTCCAACCTGGTATCGAAATGACAGGATGTACTAGCTGGTTTTGTGTCAACTTGACAAATACTAGAGCATTATCCCCTGGGCTAGTGGTCCTGGGTTCTATAAAAAAAGCAGGTTGAGTAAGCCATGTAAAGCAAGCCAGTAATCAGAAGCCTCCATGGCCTCTGCATCAGCTCCTGCCTCCAGGTTCCAGCTCTGCTTGAGTTCCTGTCCTGAGTTCCTTCAGTGATGGACTAGGATCTAGAAGTGTAAGCCGAATAAACCCTTTCATCCCAACTTGCTCTTTGGTCATGGTGTTTTGTCGAAGTAATAGAACCCAAACTAACACATGGGAGCTCTGACACTCTCTTTGTTTCCTTTCTATTGCCATCATAAGACACCAGGCAAAGGCAACTTAAGGAAGAAAGAGGCTTTGTTTTTATATTGTTTTGTTTTTAGTTTTGGCTTTTGGCTTACAGGTCTAGTTGACAGTCCACCCTGGAGAGGAAGTCAAGCTGTCAGGAGCTGGAGAGAACCAGTCACTTTGCATCCACAGTGGAGAGCCGAGAGTAATGAGGCTACACCCTGCTTACCCTCCACATTTTATATGGTCTAGGGAATGATCCCACTCACAATTAACATGGGCCTTTCTACGTCTGTTAACACAATCAAGATCATCCCTAGTGATGACATTTGGAGGATGACACCCTCACAGGTGTACCCAGAAGCCTGTCTCCTAGGTCCTGTTGACAATCCTGACTGTTAGAGACATTCTCAGTCATGATGCAATCAACCCCTGCTCTCTGTGTGGGCTACAAGTTCCTTGCCTCCATCCATGTGAGCCATCATCAGAAAACAAGGACACTCTAGCCTAGTCCTCTTCTGTATTCTAGATTCTTCTCAAACATAGGAGGGTCAGACCCAGGACTCCTTCTTAATCTTGCAGTTCACCCAGGAACCACCATGCTAGGAGCACCCACTAAGGTTAACGGTCCATTCCAGCAACATTGATACCGTGTGTCGTCTGGACACCAGCAGGCTTTAGGCAAACCTGGATCTTACTACTGCAGATCTTAATACTGCATGTATGCTCCCACCTTCTGCATACATGCACACATGCATACATGCACACATGCATACATGCACACATGCACACATTCTGCTTTGTGGGTTCCTTCTTTCCCCAACCCCTTCCATACTTTTGAATACCTTGAGCCTTGACCAGTGGTGTTTGCATGGCTGCACTTGGCTCTTCTGTGAGTTACTCTCTGAGAGGAGGATCACGTGAAGTTCCCATGATATCTCACAGTATGTTCCCCACAGACAAGTAGTAGGGAAGGATTTGGCAGGACTGGGCACATGCATATCATACCAACCAGAGCGCACTCGAAATGTGCTTTGCAAAACCTGGAGGTAATTAGCTGTTAACTTGCTAGTGATCCCAGCCCTGAGCAGTGAACCAAGCCCCTGCTAGATGTTCAGCTCCTCTTATTTAACCTTACTGGATCTTGGAACAGCACACAACCTATTATCTACACAGCTCTGCATTGTCTCTGCCTGGGAAGAGAACATTAAGCTGCCTTTGAAATCTTCATCCTGCCACTATCTGCATGCATTAGCATATCTTATGATTTAAATCTAATTATCGGAGCTTTCCGAGGGATGGAACTGAAAGTGATCACTGAGGGACCACTTTAACACTGACAGAAGAGGCCGAGAAAGAGCCAGCAGAGAAGCTCCCACAAGGCTACGCTTAACCTGAGGACAGATCAGACGTGAAGAGGAAATGAAGGCGACCTGTTCCTTCATCAAGACTGCCCGGTGCTCTCGCAGACCACAGGCTTGTCCCACTGCTGTATCCAGAGATGCTATGCTGCTGTCACAACAAATGAGCATCATATTCTCCAAGCAACGGCAACACAACATCCTAAACACTGGGCGTTTCTCAAAGCAAGCATCACCACCAAGATGCGCTTTATGGAGGACTTCCGAGAGGCCAAGCAATTCGTTGGCCCTGTGCCGAAAGCACTGAGGTGTGACACTGAGTTTGTCCTCAACTGGGTTTCTCAGGACAGGCAGATCCTGTTGTATTAGTTCTGGAGGCAAGACACTAAGGTCCACGTTTCAGAATGAGGGTGGAACTGCCTGATGCTGCTCACCCCAGCTGCTCCATGGCTTGCAGATGGCTTTCTCTTCCAGAACTGTCTACCGCCTTCCATTTACGGTGCCTGATACAGTCGTATGTAACATCTCCCTTGTTCAAAGACCCCAGTGTTCTTGGATTAGGACCCATCCCACTCAGTTCCTTTTAACTTGCTTTTTGTCCGCTCTGAATGTCCATCTTGAACACAGGCTTGTCAGATAAGAAAACCGTTCACTCTAATAACAGCCCAGGAAACAAGCATCTTTAGCATCAGGAAGTCAGTTCTACTAACTTCCCCCAACAGTTGGTTAAGGAGATATTTAGCTCCTCCAGGGAGACCTGGGGTACTTGATGTAGTCACAGGTGGGCTCATTCTGACAGCTCATCTTCTCAGCCCAGGAGGCTCTGCTCCTGGACCACATGCTGAGAGATTGCAAGAGCCCTACCTCTTCTGCTTAAGGAGCTCCAGCTCCAAAGAGGGGATGCCAACTCATCAGACATACGTACTACAGGGCTCAACCTCAAACTCCTACCTGCCCCCCAACCCTGTGCCTGTGATGTATCCTAAACAACTAGGCACTATGAAATAAGATCTTGTCTATAGAAAGGCTTCTCATATGGATGCTGAAATGAGACTTTAGAGGACTGACAGAGCACAGACAGTCATCTCTGCTCAGAATCTGAGGTGCCAACTATCGCCATCAATGCCTTCCCATGACAGAAGTTGATGATCCTATGGCTCGACCTGCTGCTGCTATAGCAATGCCTGACTCAATGCAGAAGAAGTTGATTGCCTCTGTTTTAGAAGCCTCAATACCTTATGGTGGGCAGGGTATAGCAAAACCTGGCAGCTCACACCATGGCAGCCAGGAAACACATGCACACTCACACACACTCTCTCTCACACACACACAAATACACGCACATACGTGCACACACATGTGTGCATACACTCATGCTTGTATGCATACATGCTCGAATGCACATGCACACACATGCACACACATGCACACACATGTGTGTGCACACTCACACACTTGTATGCACACATTCACACAAACACAAACATGCACGTGTGTGCACACACACTCACATGCACACACATGCATATGCATGTACATGCATGCACACACATGTGTGTGCACACCCTCACATGCACACATGCACTTCACACAACAGAGAAGGGGGAACTGAGTCTGTGCTATGTGCCCTCTTCCTTCCCTTTAGCTCATCCAAGCCCTCTGTCTACAGGATGGTGCCATACACACTCAGAGTATTGCCCCTTTAGCCAATCCTTTCTGAAATGCCCTCACAGACACACCGAGGGTTTGCTTTGCTAGCCTTCAAGGTACCTCTCAATCTGATCAAGTTGAGGGTCAATATTAACTATCACAATTACCAAATTCCCACCTGCAAAACCCTAAGAAAGGTTTAGTCACTGATGGTTCCAGTAAAACCCTCTCGATTGGCTCAGTATGACCCAGAACCAAATCCATAGAGTGTGAATGGTCCAAAGTTGCTTTCTGAACCTACCACCCTTGCTGTGCTCATTGCCTGGGGGGGTATGAGGTGTGGGATTGCATACTGCTGGCCTGCATTATCCTCTGCCCCACCCTGGCTTTCTTCCTTAGATTGTCCTGCTGGTCCTCACACGACACAGTGCTGTCTAACACGTAGGACCCATCTTTCCCTCTGGAAAGCCTTTTGGGGTCCCTCTCAGGACCCAGTGTATTTTTCTCAAAGCTTAACCAATGTTCTCAGCACACCTCATCTTGTACAGGAAGTTCCTGATGATGCCAGATTTAGTGGGAGCCTCTTCGTGGACAGGTCCAGGAGTTTCCACCAATTGCCCTGGGCCTGGCCCAGCAGTTGGCCTTTTAATGGGCCTTAGATATAGGTGGATGGACTAAGGATCCTAGGTCTCGAGTTCTAGGTAGGACCTGAGCACGTATGTGAGCTGTCGCACAGCCTGTGTTTGCCTGCTTACTGGAGGCCAATCTAGAGCCACCAAAGGTGGCTCCTTCTCAAGTCATAGGGTCAGGGAGGCAGCCAGCTCAGTGTTCTTTGTTTCTTGAAGAGCGTAACTCCTGATGATCTAGAGTCAGGAAGGGCACACTCCCCCCACCCCCGGCTTCTGTTTTTAGCCTGGAGCTGCCAAGATTTTGGATGCCATGGTAATGGGAGCCATAGAAATAGAGTAGGTGATCAGCTGCCGACACAGCCCTGTGCTCTCTGCTCCTCATGTGCGGAGGCTGCAAGGAGCTCCCTTTACTCTCCTTGTGCACATCTTCCTAAACCACAAGCATGGAGATCTCAGGCTACACCCAGGCCACCCAAGATGATACAGGGAGGGTCACAACGGCCATCACTATCAGTGTGTGCGTTCCTTCCACCTCATGGATCCTCCCTGGGGAGCAACATGGGCCATAGGGAAGCCAAGAGTTATAGGACAGAGGGCTCCTAGGTGGGCAAGGGCTTAGGTTGGGACCCCTGACTATACTCTTCAAGATGCCAAGAGGCTGTGGGACATATTCAAATATTCTTGCACTTTATGTGGCATGTGCAAGTAATTTTCATCCTCTTAGGATGGCCTGAGAAGGGAGACACAGTTGTCACCGCAGACCACTGCCTCATTAGGGTTAGCTTCCTAAATCTCCAAACTGACCTTTGAATCAAGGGAAGGATACAAATACCCGACATGGCTTAACAGGAGAGAACTGTTCCCAGATCTTCCCACGGGGCCCCTTCAAATGTATGCTTTCATGGTGCTGTGCTTTGAGAAGCGAATGTCCAGAATGCAAAATCTAAGGAGGACATACATAAACATATTAGCAGAATAAGATACATCATTATTGAAAGGCCGATTGCTTTTTTGGGAAATACAAGTATCTTTAGCACCCATGGATGGTTGTCTCCGGAACAGATCCCACGGATACTCAGATCTGCAGATGCTCAAGCCCCTGATGCAAAAAGGTGTGCAGTTGTGATGGTGGTTTCACTGTCAACCTGACACCTAGGAGGCAGGTTTCCAGGCACACCTGTGTGTGTGGGGGGGGGGGTATAATGAGGCTAGCCTCCGAGAATGTCTGTAAGGGATTGTCTTGATTACACTAGTTGATATGAGAAGATCCACATTCATTGTGAACTTGGAGCATTCCCTAAACATCATATTCTGAACTGGCTATTCTGACTTCCCCTCCATGGTGGACTGTGAGCTGGAAGGACCAAATGAACTTTTCTCCTCTTGAGTTGCTTTGATTACAGCAACAGGAAAGAAATTAAGACACCAGTGCAAGCTACACACATCCTACCCATCCTTAATTAATTCCTCTGTGACTTACAAACCTCACTGTAAGTTCTATGGGAACAGCTGCTCCAGGTCCCTATTAGGAAGCAGAGAGAGAAAGAGGCTGTGTGCTCAGTGTAGATGCAGTTTTCTTCTGATGTTTTCATCCATGGCTGATGGGTGAGGTGTAGAAACTCCACTGTCCCTGGTCTTTCATCACAAGGTCACATGACAGAAGAGCTGCCTTCTCCCCACAGTAGAACTCTGAGGAAGAGATGTCCTCAGACCTCCCCAAGTGCAGACTTTCAGTAGTGGTGGAGGCCAGGTTGAAACCAGGGTACCCTCTTTAAGGAAGAATGTCCTTTACCAAGGACACCTCAAACCTTCCTCCCCTGCAGGGCATGCACGTTTCTGGAGACCCATGTAAAATGGGCAAGCATTTGAGTGATTTTGGAATTGGTGGGCAGCAGGGTCTGGCTGCCTCTCAGGATGAGTCCTGGATACCTGCCATCTCAGACAGTAAGCCAAGTTCTCCTCCCTGTGGGCTTCGGGAAAGTCTGTATCCTTGTGCTCAAACCCCCAGGGTATGGATTCAGATGGGAGGAACAGGGAAAGGGGGCTGACGTGTTTTCCTTACATAGCCCTTTGTTTAGAACTTTCTTTTGGAACAAATCATTCTAGTTGGATACAGTTAAAGTAATCCCGGCACAATGAATGCAATAATTTGGGGACAATGGCCTGAGGTTTTACAAGGTTACAGGCGCCCAGCAGGTTGGGCCACCATGCTATTTGTAGGAGGCATTCGGTTGTACATCCAGACCCGATTATCACGTTCATTAACACAATCAAATGCTGCACTTGGCCACAGCCCACCTCGCCTTCTTTTTAAAAACCCATGAATAGAAATACAAACCTGGTCAATTATCACCCACCGAGCCACTCCAGCTTTCTGGATTGGTAAAGCGATTGCTTTCATAGAGCGACGTAGCAGATAACAGCGATAGATTGAACGGCTCCACTGTAGACTGCTCATTATCACGCGTTTAACTTCATCTTTACAGCGTTATGCATTCCTCCGGTTCCCTTCTAGAAGCCTGAGCCATCTGGTTAGCTGGGTAACAGGGAGGTGAGCACCCCAGCTCAATCTGGGAAGGATGTGGATGTATCTTTCATTGGGGCTGAGGCGTCGACTCTGCCTATGCACTTCCCAGCTTAGCTCTCCTTCAGACTCCTCTTGTCTTTCGCTGGCTTATCTGAACTAATAAACTTTGCATTTCCACCTCTTCATCTACAGCAGCTATGTCCTGCCTGCAACTACTGCAGTATGATGCAATTATCTTCAGACATGTATGGTGGCCTTCATAGCTATTCTGGGATACATGTAACTCACAGACTGCACACAGGATGTAGAATGGTGTCTGATCTGTCCTACAAAGCGTGCACAAGGTGAATTAATAAACAGACTAGAGAGACTAGTTCTCAATGCAGCAGTGAGGAAACTAACACAGCTGGTAACTGTGTCCCCTAAAGGCCCAGGGCTGCTTCCAGTGAGGCACATTTTGGTTGATGGTTAGGTAGTAAAATAAATAGATATTAACCCCAAAGATGGCCAGTTGTGGGCAACAATCCCCCAATTCTGACTCCCATAAGGGTATATAAGCCACACATGACTTACTACAACTTCTAAGGACAGTCGCAGCCAGAAGACTAATCGCACCATAATTCCACTGCATTCCATCTGATACGAGCAGACTTGTGGAACAGAAGATAAAACAAGCCAACTTGGCAAATTCTAGTAATGTTCTAGGGCAATAGACAGCACACAACCCAGTTCCATTTAACAACTGTATGTATGACAACTCAGCAGGGCACTCTTGAACGAGACGCACAGCAGTAAGTACTCAGGATAAACATGTAGGCTTACCAAGATCTCACCCATTCATCAAATGAGAACCCTGCCCCCCCACACACACACACACATGTGCCAGAACCTGGAACTTCTGGCCTTGCCCAGCAGACGACAGGCTGGGCCTCCTGGATGATCTGTTGAACACAGAGACTGTTTGCAAGAAACTGTAGAGAATACTTTCCAGATAGAGATGGTGGGAGAAGGTAGCCCTTTCGTGACAAGACTCGCTTCCAGGCAACAGAAGAGACAAACACCCACGGGTGGCATGGAGGAGTAGGTGATAAAGTAAGACCCTGTGGTCCTACCCTGCCCCTGATTCTATCTTGTTTTGATATATTTTCCACACCAAAGCAATAATCCATGTCTGAGACCACTCTTAGGATATCTTAGAGGAAGATCTGAGCAAAATAGCCTGAGAAACATAATCACATGAACTTCCTTTATAAATAAGAGCTGAATTACAGTCCTCCAGGAGAGCACCTTGTGAGGCAAATAGACACCTCTTGAGAGAGAGAGAGAGAGAGAGAGAGAGAGAGAGAGAGAGAGAGAGCACTTCTAAGTCTGTCGGGCTCTCCTGGGCTATTACAGTCATGGGCACATTTACCATTTGAACAGTTTCTAAATGCACCATGCAAACCCAAAAGTCCATTCACTCCCACCTCACGCTGTATATTCCAGAACAGCTCTGCCCAGTGATCGCCATCTTCCAGTTCTCTTTCAGCCCTGGCCACACTCATTCTACTTTCCTTCCATGAACTGACTTTTCTAGGGACCCTCAGGGAGGCAGAGCACCTGCTTTAGTGACAGGTCTATTCCACAGTGAATAACTCCTCAAGACTGAGCCGGGTGTACTATTTTTAAGAGAGTCACACGTAATATCAAAGGGGGACTTTCAGGAGAGAAATAGCAAATGTAAGTGACAGCCAAATGGAAATGCTAGAATAAAACAAGCAAACACTAGAACACACCAGCAACGTTCTCGGGGCTCAAAATCATCAGGTTCCACACAGGCAGTAAAGAGGCCCAACCCTGGGATGCCTAACGGAGTTGTTGTGCCAAGAATGCAGAGAGGCAGTGCAGGAGAAGAGCTAGAATTCACAGAGCATCAGAGCTGTAGACTCAGTCCAGAGAGGAGGGAATATTGGGATACCAGAAGAAGGTTAGAACAAGACTAGAGAAACATCAGGCATGATTATAGCTAAGAGTCCTCTAAAGTCAAGAAGCATGTACACTTAAGACCCACTAAGCTCAGAAAATTCCAGGCAAGGTAATACTGAAGTAAATAAAACCAAAACAAAACCCACACCAAGGTAGTACACAGAGCTGCTGCAAACAAGACATAGAACCATGAAGGCAGTCATTGCAAAAGGCCATGGTAGGCTGTGGAGCTAGAAATGAAAACTGCAATGTGATTGGCTGCCAGGGGTTGCAGTGAGACAGGTGGGATACAGAAGTCAGGATAAGAGGATGAACTGCCTAAGGAGAAAGCACCAGTTGGAACTCTGTACATGACAGCATGCTTCAGACATGAAGAAGAAATTCTTCCTTGGAAAAAATTCTTTAAAATGTAAAGACTAAGGAGAGAGAATGAAAATGTACAAGAGGCTAGATCCACAGACAGACATGAGGAACTGAAGGAATATAAGCCTGTCAGAAGCCTGGTGAGAAAACACAGGCTTGGTCACTTGGCCACTGCTACCCTACACAAAGTCTAGGAAGAACATGTCTTCCCTACCTTTCACCCTCATCTGCTGGAGCCACAAACCCTCGAATTCCACAGACACCACATCTACAAAACATCTACATGCCTTCTCTAAAGAAAAACTGCAGAGTGATATGTCTTTACAGGGCATCTGTTTCGTTCCATGTCTATGTCAAAAACACCGGGAAAGACTCATGTAAAAGGAAGATATGCTTTTGTTCATTGTTTCAGATGTTCAGGTCCTGGTCACATGACCACTCGGGCTGAGCATCACAGGGGTGGGAGCAGATGCGGCTTCTCACCATGCAGTAGACAGACAAGAAGCAGAAAGCAGGAGAGGGGATTCCAGGATACTACCCCTCTACACATACACAGCTACTTCCTCCAGTGTGTCCTATCTTTTAAAGTTTCCAAAACTTCCCCCAAATTGTGCTAAATTGTGCCAAATTGCCTCCAAATCAAAGACCAAGAGAGCCAATACTTGAGCTGCTCAGGGGAGAGGAGAATTGTATATCCAGCCATAACATGCAGTGTATGCAGAAACAGAGATTTTGACAAAATAGCATTGAGGCAGGAAGAGGGATTGGAGAAAGATTATTGTAAGGATCTATGGGCTGTGCTCTCTTGAAGGTGGACTGGTGTGCACGTTCAAACCTAAACAACTTCTGAAAGCAGTGACACACTGGAAGAAGTGACCAGTCAAAAGACAAGGCACCATAACCTCATAAAAGATCCACAGGGAGCATGGTGATAGGTGGAAGGGAGGAACGACACATGTTCAGGCAGAAAAACAGAAAACAGCTGGAGAATTGCACAGAACATACAAGGATAACATCACCCAGTTAGTCTAGAACCCTATGCTCAGTGTCTGAAGACCAGCCTTCAGAAGTCACTGCCTTGCTCACTTTTCCTGTGAGCTGTGGTGGAACACCTTGAGAAAAGCCATAAAAGAGAAATCATGGGTACAGCCCATCCTGGTGAGGAAGTCACTGCAGCCAGCCAGGTTACATCGTGTCCACAACCAAAGAGCAGAGATCAGTGAATATTTCTGCTCAGCCTAGTTTCCTTTTTATACTCTCCAATCGATAAGTTAGAAAGTACTTAAGGAAGACACCTACTTCCTATATTGGGCCTCAACACACATGTGCTTACATTTATGTGACTACACACATGAACACACAGACATAGTCACGTATCACCAACTCATACATATGCAAAAAGAGAAAAATCATAAAGATGGTATTATAGAAAACTATAAACTCATATTCTGTTTAAAAAACACTAACAGCCAGGCCTGGTGGTGTACGCCTTTAATTCCGAATTCCGGAAGCAGAGCAAACCAAAAGACAGAGCTCCTCTCCAAGAGGCTTCTAGAATAGTCTTCAAATAGAAAGAACAGGAGTGGCTGCATTGTATCAGTAGTCAGAGCATGCACCCACTTCCCTGTGAGCTCCTTTGGTGACAGGCTGTGTTCAGGAGGCAGAAATGCTGCTCCCAGCTCAAACTGTAGTACATAAGGTGGCTCGGCTTTCAACTTGGTGCACACACACACATAATACAGGCATTTATGCGCATATGTGTGTGAATATTTATTAGGTAGACAAACTAAATATTGCCCGTCACACTTTGGGATTCGTTTAGCGCATGTCAGGTTAGCAAGAACATGACTCTGTTAGAGACACTCCATCGTGGTGCCTGTCTAGGTCCCAAAGCCCCTTTCCACGCATTCCATTTCCTTGTAAAAGTGCCAGCAGGAAGCCATGACCGAGGAAAACACGCAGCTGGAGTGCGATGAATGAATAACATAGATGTGTGTTATTGTTATTCTTCAGGAAATCTTATGTGGCTCCATTCAAAGGGGAGAATGCATCAAAGTATGAAAGTGATATTAGGCAGATGTTAGACTGGGGTTGTCAATCTTGTCTAAGCAGGTGCTAATGTGTTATAATTATCCTTTCTGCACTGGGTGTTTCGGATTTGGGTTCCCACCTAGTCAATCACGGCTGTAATTGTTAAGCTACTTCCATGGCTCATAAGCTAGGTAATAACCAGATAGGATTTAATATTTGACATCTACCGTCAGCTGCCTTTCTTCTGACATGCATTTCCCTATGCCAATATCTGTAGCTTGGGCTATCTCGAAGCTTCCGGGTAAATCAATACCAGGAATGGGAATGAGGGGAGATGGGATGAGGAGGAGAAGGCAGGACTGCACCATGAATTCCCCTCTCCTGGCTCCTCCTGCAGTCTGGTGAGGAGAGGAACAGCCCTCAGTGCATAGGAATGCTTGGGTGTGAGTGTCCTACCTTTAAGAGGAACAATTTTCAAGTCCTTCACCCTTCCTCGTTATCCCTGCAGGAATGGCTACTCCCACATGCCCTACCAATGGGGGACAGAGGTGTAGAAGGCTTAAGCACACAGTCAAGATTAGCCAACTGACCAGTAGTGCAAACTTGCAGAGTCTCAATCCGTCTTCCTCTGAGTTGAGGATGAGACTCCTTCCCAGGCTCCCTGACTTACATACTCACTTTAACTTCCACAGTGAGCAAAGCAGAGTATGAAGTAGCCATAGAGAGACACCAGTTTCTTTGTCACAGGCCGGGCTTGAGCCATGGCTTGTCACTTCCTAGCCATCACAGGTGTCCTGCTGCCTGGACTTCAGTTTCTTTGCTGTGAAATTGTTTGCTGCAGCAAGAAGTGGGCAACTGAGCACCAGCTCAGCAGTTCACCTGAAGAGACATCAGCTGTCATGGTGCAGAGACAGGCCTGGTGATACCATGACAGTATGTCTTCATGGATGGGCACTGTCATCTTTGTACTGTGTTCAGTAACAGCCAGTCATGAGGGCTGAACTCTGCTGCCAGATGAGGCTGCTCTGGGCCAGCCCTGTTCATATCTCACTGGTCAGGGGCCATCTGGGCATTCAGTATGTGTTGGATAAGTGGCTTGCTAACAACACCACAGTGGGACCTGTTAGCTGATATAGTGGCTTCACTGAGGTTCCAGGAAGGTCCAGAGCTTGGCTACTTAGGAATCTGGGCTATACAATTTCATTTGGACCCAAACCCACCTATGTTATCATTGAACTTTAGGAAATCAGCTACTTGTCCTTGTCCTGAGCTGTTCTAGATAGGGCCACCAAGTCATGTGACTTTATGCTTACAAAACATCTCAATAATAGGACAAAAATACAGAAGTTCTTGGGTAGGTGTTCTTAGTGAGGGCTCAAAGGCCCCAGAGGGACTGCCAAATGCTATCATGCAGGAGACTGGGTATTTGGATTCTAAAGTTACAGACAGGTACACACCTATGTATAGACCCAGGCATGTGGATGGATGCATAGACAAACACATATTCACAAGCTTGTAAATGCACATACACAAAATACACATGTATGCATATACATGTCTGTATAGATACCATGTACATACACATTCATATTAGCATAAACACATGTGCATACATATATAGTTATACATAGCACATACATACACATTTATATTAGCATAAACACACAGGTGCATACACATAATATACAGGCACACACACACACATACGTATGACCACATGCATATATAATATACACACCACACACATACACACACACACACACACACACACACACACACACACACACACACACGTACACATACAATCTCTCTTTGGCATTCAGGAATACAGGGAGTTAACCCTGGTCTAGTCTGCAATGAATCTGAGGCCACTCCTCTACCTTCCTCCCTTGAGGGCTCATGGCCACAGGTGTTTCCTATCAGTCTCCTTCATGGTGACCTAAGGGAGTTTGGCTTAGCAGCAGCACTAATGGCCATTCAAGAGTGTGTGTGCCTGTGTTAGACACAGTCTAGTAAGCTAAAGGCATTTTGAGAGTGAGCTTGCTGTGATTTGGAAGGTATTTTCCAAGAGTCAAGCAGCTTTCAACGTGCCTACTGTGTGTGTCTCCACGGCAGTTCTGTGGCTGGCTGTCCTCCACGTATGATTCAACTGTGGGTGCTACCCTCGTCTCCTTGGCAGCTGTGAAGCTGCACATGAGACCGGACACCACTGGGTTCATTAATGCATATCGTGCAGGGGGGAGGGGTCTGAGTGCTTATGCCTCCAAAGATTTACAAGCATTCATAGTTGCTGGTGTGAGGACTTTTCTTCAATAGTGTAGCTATCTGTGAGCTGTGCATGCTTCTGTAAATAAATTCAACATACTCATTGGTCCACAAACTAGACTTGGTTGGAGTGGTTCACATCTTCCCAGAGAAAGTCATACCAGGATGTCAGGGCAAAAGAAAAGAAAATCAATCCCTTCAAAATAATTTGACAGAAAATAAGTATCTACACCAACTCAGACTCAGGCTCTCAGTTAGTAAGGCACTGCTGAGCTCAGCTCCCTGCCCTGGGTCACACTTCCAGGCATGTGCAAAGCCACTCTCTCGGATCATTCAGGATCCTCATTTCTCTAAGAAGAGACTGATCTCAGAAATCCGCCTGCCTCTGCCTCCCAAGTGCTGGGATTAAAGGCGTGAGTTTGAGGCCAGCCTGGTCTACAGAGTGAGTTCCAGGACAGCCAGGGCTACACAGAGAAACCCTGTGTCAAAAAGAAGAAGAAGAAGAAGAAGAAGAAGAAGAAGAAGAAGAAGAAGAAGAAGAAGAAGAAGAAGAAGAAGAAGAAGAAGAAGAGGCTGATCCAAGGCTTTCCTTGCTTAAAGTTAGATCAGAGACGACAGCTCTGACAGCTGAGGGCCATCAAGACTTCAAAGCAAGGAACGGAACAGGACCCAGCCATTTCTCCATAAAACACACAGCTCACACTGGGACTCAGCCACTTTTCAGTAAAACCTACACAGCCCAGTCATCATGTCCTCTAAAACCACTTGGGACTTTTAAAACTTCAAATAAAATGCTGTTAGAACAGAGAGATAAACCATCTGAGCTGACATGTGTCAGGAGCGAGCCCCTGGTGACTTGTACAAGGCACAGAAAGCAGTGTCAGTGTTAGAAGGCCTAACAAGAGTCCACCTCTCAGTGATGACACAGGGACCAATGATACTCTCGTTAGGACCTCTTGTGGGTGCTGCTCTTTGGGTGGACACAAGCCAAAACCAACTCTTGGTGTCAGTATAGCAGCATAAATTTAAGGCAGAAACTCTGAGCATAAGAAGCAACGTTTTTGGTTAAACAAGGAGAATCCAGGTTGGGGGTTTGCTTTTGCTATTGGTTGTCTCTTGCTGACCCATGACTTGTGGATAGGGATGTCTGGCTGTTCTGAAGCACTGCTCTCCCGACTCATCTGCCAGAAGAGGTGACTACGCTATTCCTGGGATTTATCCTTAACCTGGGGGCGGGAGGCCGCTCTGAAGGGAGCTCAGAACCAGTGGACATTCATCTTTTCAAGGGAACACCAGCTTGGGGAATCTCAAAATGGTACCTGGGGCTAAGGGTCCCCGGGGCTCCTCAGCCATAGAATACAACCTTGCTCACATTCTCTGGCCTCTCGCACCTTTCCCTCGGAGCACTGCACATAGCCCTGCAGAAGCAATGCCAACCTGGATTAACCTGGGTGACTGGAAAGACTCAGGCACATGTCTCAACAAAATCCTGGCTACAGTTCTACTTTCACAAGAGCCGAGGAGGAGCTGGAGTGACTGATGCCGTGCTGTCCTTCCAGCTGGCAGCGGCTCCCGGCGCACCGGCACATTTTTCTAAGCAAGTGGCTCATGTGCCTCCCGTTTTCTTTCTCAGCCACCATTGTCCTGCAGGCAGCCAGAATAAAATACGCCAAATACTCCTGGCAGAGGTGCCGACGGGCTGATGGATGTAACTTCTCTGCGTACAGTACGTGAGTGGAGGGGTGAGGGCCGTTTTAAAACGGCCATTTTTCTTCACTTTAACACCAGAGATAAATGAGGCACCTCCCCTGGTGGGCCAAGTCACCACTAGTGACATGTACACATTTCCTATTTCCAGATCCATTTCTCCTTTCCTCGAGTACAAGTAGCAGCAACCTGGGTTCTCTATCACTGTCCAAACAACCAATGTCAAGTACAAATAAAACAGCTGCAGCGACTATTCAAGATGAAACTGCTAAGGCCATTGTCTCCTTAAATTGGAAAGAAAGGGGGAAAAAATATCGTGTAAGTTACAGAACCAAATGTCACATTTGCCTAGACCCCCCAAATCCCTCTGTTTAAACAGGGTGATTAATATCAGTTCCTGTAGGAAATTAGACTCGGGGAAGCACGGCAATAAGCAGATACGCAGATTTCTGGGCAGGGCAGCCATCTCTGGGTACAGCGCTGATTAATCTGCATCCCTGGAATACGAAATGAAACACTAGGCTCTCCCTGGGCAACAGGAGAGATGACGCTCTCCTCCTGCAGACAGAGGGAAGCAGGGACAAACAGCCGCAGCATCACATGCAGAGGGCTGCGTGATGCAGGGCTCTGGTTCTCAAAACATCATGCCACGTTTGCAGATGTAAGTGCTCCTTACTCGGCTGCTGACAGCTGGATCCCAGGAAGTTCTGCACCCCCCATCCATCCACCCAAGGATTCGGAGAAGCACCAATCATTTCTTTCCTTATCCTTAATCCTCCTCCCCCAGGTATATATTAAAGGCAAACCATCCCCTCCTCAAATCAACAGCATGGTGGGCAGCCCACCAGTGCTTCCTGGAGCGTGAATCGGCACGTTGCACCATTTTTTTTTAATAGAAGGCTAAATGAATGGCGAAATTTGTTCAAAGATGATGCCAAAAACGTAATTTGCAAATTCAAATGCCTCTCCTCCTAATCCAACCCTCTTGCCCCTTCATCCAGAACGCCAGTGTGGTGGCCACAGTATCTGGTTTTGCAGTGAGCATAAGATTTTTGGATCAGTGAATAATAATGTTGTTTATTTAAAAAAAATATTTACAGCAAAATGAGTAATGTCACTTTCAGCGGGAATTTAGTAGTTACCAGGCACCCAAGCCTGCTATTCCAAACCATTCAGGGCCTCTCCAATAATTGTATAGAAGTGGGCATTATGCTATATTATTAAGGTTGTAATTTCCTGCTGAATCTGCCTGGATGTTTCTTTTTATCACTTGGCAATTTCTATCTAGTTATAGCATAATTAAGTTTCCTGACCCTTGCTCACTCCTTTAACAGGACGCTTGGAAATATACTAGAATTGCAGATCCCAGGCTGATGTCCTCTCTCCCCACACAGTAATGGAATAAAATGATTAATCCAGTAATTGTACGGCACACATTACTTTGCATTGAATGTCTCTCATTCTCATTTTCTGTTAGCGACAATCAGCCGGAGGGAGAAATCATTTCTGCAGGGAGCAGGGGCCTTGGGAAAACCTCCTTTCACCCTCGAGAGCCTCTCGGGCCGCATGATTATCGAGAAGCAATATGGAGCTGGGCCCCAGCAAACAAAACCACGTTAATAAAATAGACTGAGGAACGAGGTATTTTTTTCCTGTCCGCAGCTCATACGCCCAAATTAGAACCAACCATCTAATGATAAGCCATCCTTCGAATGCAGGATGGAAGAGATTGGAGGGGCTCCTGAGTCTCCCAAAGCACAAGTAGCAAGGACATCATTCACACACTGGCACATCACGGGCCTCAGAAGTGCCTGCTTTCTGATCACGACTCTGTTTGATAGAAACAAGGAGTTATTCTGTTCCCACTCTGTGGATACACACCCTATAGGCTCTGTTAAGTCTGCATGTTGGCCAGCTGGCACATTGCCACGTGTCTGATGAGACAACTGTTCCCCCAGGTAAAGGATGAGATGCCAAATCCTGCAGAAATGTCCCAAAGAAGTGAAGAAAAATATTTTTAGTTCCTCGGGTTCCTCTGACCTATTTCCACCAGATATATAGTATGTTCTGGAAGAGAGATACAGTCTCTGATCAGAGGGGCCCTGGAGAGGGGTGTACTTATTCCCCCAGAAGTCCAAGGCTGTCAGTGGAACAAGAAACCACTCTGCTTGTTTCCTAAGTGCACAAGCAGGTGTGCTTTCTTGGCGAGCAAATTCAGTGGTCTCCTCACAGAGTGTATCACTACCGAAGCAGTCACCGGGCCCCAAATCAAACAGCCACAGGGCTCTGAGCAGGAGTCCTTGTTTATATGTAACCACATGTTCTGTGTGTGACAGGCTTACCATGTGTGCAGATGAGACATGACATCCCACCTGCTGCAGGGGACCCTTGGCCCTTCTCCAGGCCTCCGCACTGCTTTCAGGACATCCCCTGGGGAGCCATCAGTGTCACAGCATGCCTAGCTAAGTGTCACTGACAGACTGTGGCTCTCCAGGACCTCTCATCTAAATAAAGAAGCAGGACACTTCTCATTCTGCTGCTGGGTGTCAGGCAGAGGACCAGTTTTAAGAATATTTGTCTACAGTGTTGTGAACGCCACATCCTAAGGAAGTCACTCCTGTGTTCTGTACCCAAAACACATCTGATCCATTGCAACCAAACCGGACACCTCAGAAGGGCAGCAACTAACATCCCTGAAAGATGCTCCAGAGCTCGGACAGTCCTTCCAATTTAGATCGCTAGCTTTCATCTGAGGGTGAGTGTCCCCAGAGACACCTTGAGTATGTCTGAAGACCTTAGGTTTTCACATGCCAGGTGTAAACCCAGCACAAGGGATGTCTGGTGCACACAGTCGGGCAAAGCGGTGCAGTACACAGGCAGCCCTCCCTGTCTGCGGTTAAAAATCAGGACCAGGACCAGTGCTGACAGTGAAGAACCTGGGCTCCGGTGGACTGAAAGGCAGTTGTGTGGTGGGCACAGGAGCCTGGCAAGAACAAACGCAACCACTCAAATGCAAAAGCACTCACCTTCTTACTCCAGCCCAGTCCCTACGGGTCACATTCAAACCCAAGTAACATTTTGTATCCTAACTAAGAAATAAATTGTCACAAGAAGAGAACAGGAACTAAAGGATTTCCTCCCGTCCATTGACTATGATACTGTTAGAAAACTGAAGGTAAAATAAAAACCTAAATTGTCCTTTCAGTGGATACACTGCGGAAGCCACAGCCCATGTCACTGGCCTATGCCCACACAGACTATTTCATGAGTGGGTACAGCAGCAGCTTGTACATGTGGTAACTGAGAGAGGTTTGAAACCATGAGGTTCAACACGTGCCTGGGGAAGAAAGCATACCCATTTTCTCACCGTCTTCCAGGGAGCTGTCAAAACCTCCTCCAGCTTTGCTTTCAGCGGTTACAGCCTCCTACCGGAAGACATACTCGTACTGGCGACTTTACGCCCTGTCTGGCCTCACCTTTTATTTATTTATTTATTTCATTTCCTAATTTCTGAGAGCCCAGGAAGCTGCCACTCACTTTTGTTTCGCTGTAGAGCCACACACACGGGACCACTTGGAAGATGCGAGCCGCCTCGCTCTCAAAAATCCCACAGGGTAGGAGCCGCTCCGAGCCGCCTGAGGCAGCGTGAAACAACTACTAATAAACACGCGTTTGTGCGGTGTGATGGGAGGAACCGTCACTAACTTCCTATTGTTTCATTGATAAAAATGATCTTGGGAGCAGAAGAATATATTAACTGTCTCCTTTGGTTTTTCCATCTAGACGGCTGAAAGATGCTTCCAGAACAGATCAACTTTCTTTCATTCTACAGAATAATGCATGAATGATTATAACACACGCTCTATCTCCCGGTTTTTTTTTTCATTTTTTTTTTCTCCACCGGTGGAAAAAGCGCCTGACATTGTAATCACAGCTTGTTGGGTCCTCAGTGCTGCTGTTCTGCCTTATCATGGTGGTTAAATGTCCATTCTTGTTCGGTGTGATAAATGTTATGGCCATTTCACAGGAACGAAAAAGAGAGACATGTTAAACCAAATATTGCTTCAGATTGTGTCTTTTATTCTGCTTTTATCATCATATCTCAATTTATAGCATAATCATCATTATCAAGGCTGTCAGCCTCATTTAACCTCCATGCTCTCCCGTGATTCTTTGCCGGCAGGTCTGATTGCTGCCTTCTGCTGACTGGTTGATAACAGCTGACTGATTGGCCCTCCCCACGAGGAAGACAATGATATATAGAACAGGGCGACTTGCTCTATATATTAATGAGGAGCTGGCAAAGCTTTGATAAGGCTTCGGAATAATCCATCAGTGCGGGAAGGAGCTTGTAAAACTGGGGGAACAGTTCGTGGGAAGCACCTGGGAAGGAGGTAATGACCCAGTAGCTAAACGCCTGTCAGCTGTCTTCCCTCCGTTGTAATTAACATCAGATAGTGGCGTATGGATAACCCAAGAAGTTTATCAACCCCAAATCCAGTCCCATTCCCCCCATGTTGTGCCCACTGCTCACGTCTTTTACAACATATTTAGCAAGCCAGCAATTAATGGCTCATTTTCTTTAGCGTTCGGAACTGTTTATCTTCAAAACTGGCTCTTATCAGAAACTGTTACCTATGAAAGGCAAGAGGCATGGCGCTTTGTGCTCTGGCTGTTCCACCTCCCCGGCAGAGGCAGCTTCGCCATTAGATACAATGCCTTCAGATGGCCACTTGAGTTTGAATGCTCGGTTATTACAGGCATTATATGAAATTGCTTGTGTTATGTGAAGGGGATTACAGAGGTTCTGGATCAATAACTTCAGTGGGTGTTGGGAGTGATTACAGTGCTCTGTCAATTTCCCATTCGGCCCTCCGTGTTGATTTACAACACACCACCTCCTTATTCACATCAAGTCACCCATTTCCGTGGTAAATTCTATATATCTCAATTTACTTTAAGTAGCTGATTTGTGTAAAATAAAACGACTTCCTCTCCTGTGTGTGCAACAGACCTAATCCTATAGAGTAAGAAAAAGTGTAAACACAAGGAAACGCAAGCATCTCCTGACACAGCGGCTGTCCTCTAAACAGAATAGCTGTAATTGAAATATCTCCACTCTCTAGGCTTTGTTCAGGGTACCGCGTGCCTTCATTCAGCTTCATTTTTTAATTTATGGGAAGGAACCGTGGACAAGCTCTGTCTCCTTGAGCACAAGACCTGGGGACCAGAGAGCAGATTCATTGCCTGTTCTGTTCTTAGGGAGCAGGAAGGTCACAGAAACCTTAGCAGAGCTGTGACACCTCCAGAACCAGCTTGTGAGACATTCTCACTGAGCTGATCCACACACTCTTGCTTTACAACACAGGTTATCAGGCTGTTCCTTCTTCCTTCTACACTCCGTGTGTGTGTGTGTGTGTGTGTGTGTGTGTGTGTGTGTGTGTGTGTGTCTCGCGCGCCTGCCACATGGGTATAAAAAATAATGACCTCTACTGACAGAACCCAGAAGGAAAGAACCACAAGGCATGCAGCAAAGCAAAACGTCAGACATGTAGAAATGATTGGGAACAGAGTCTGGAATTTCTCTGCCAACAACAGCTGCCTGGCAAATGCCCCTGAGCCGTAACAGAGGCTCTCTGCCTGCCCTCCACTCACTGCCCAGGGCAGCGTTTACCTTAGAAACTGACCTCTGAACCCAAACTTGGCACTACTTTTCTAGTCATTCTGACCTAGAAGATGCCCTTGGGAAGCTGTGTACTTTCCCACAAACAAAATAAAACTTACATAAATGGAGCATTTACAAACCATCAAAGGCAGTCCCCCGGAGAGCCCTCCCCAGTAATTGTCTAGGACTCAAACAGACAAATGAATAAAGCACTAGATTCACCAATATTAACACACACAATTTCTGGGTACTGAAGCTATTCAAATAATAGACTAGAGAGGAGAAAGGGATACATGTCATTGTCCGCCCTGGCATCAACTGTCCTTTGCATAAAAATATACATATTAGCCTCCATACATCTGTGGCTGTAGCTGCTTGTCCACATCTGTATATTTCTGATATATTTTGTCCCGAATTATAAAGCCACGAGGAGGTACAGAATTCTATTAAGAATGCAAAGAAAACAATCACTAAACTGTCAATATTCTCTGAAAAGCTCTATTATCCCAGAGAGCATAATATTACTTAATATGCAATTGAAATCAAAGATCTACAAACTCTGCCATTTCTCCACCCTCTATAAACCAGCATCTCTTTATGAGGTACTGGATTGCTGGGACCCAGGGCTCTGTGATGGAGGGGACCCAGGCTGACAGATGGACAAGATGCACAAGAAGCTCAAGTGTACCAGAGACTGACAGGCCAAGGACCAGCCGGCACCCTCAAAGGTGAGCCTGGCGTCTTGGCTACTCACACCACAGAGCAGACACCTCTTTTTCACATGCCTAGGACCAGCCTGGTGGTTCTGGGTCTCTTCCCAAGCTGCTTCTGCCACATGCCCAGCCTCTAAATACCTGTAGGGCTCTAACAGGACAGAGAGGTGAAATCATCTCTGTTTTACAGATAATATAGCTCCACGTGGTTGTTTCAACGGGTCACCGGGAAAGAATTGGGCTTGAATTCTGATATGTTGTCCTCCAAAATTAGAGATGTTTCAATTCAGGCATGCTCAACAGTAGAGTGGGTGACTCAAGTCACACCGGGGAAGACATTCTGAGGTGGTGGTTAACTATGTGCCATGGACAGGGCCATGCTGTGGGCATGGGTATGGGAGAAGAGCCAAGTGTGTTTAGGACAGGATTCAGGCCTAAAGAGTTTGGAGTACTGTAAGGAAAGGGGAGAAAAAAAAGAAGGGGATGAGAAGGAGGCTATCAGTCATGGAGAAGCATGGATGGGTCAAAGGCTGTCCTGGGTAACAACTTCTATCAAAAGGTTAGATATTGAGTAACAACTCTAATTGTGTGAGCATCTTATTAATTGAGCATTTCTAAATATATAAATCCTTCAGATAATCATTAAGCTTTAAGAGTCTCATTTCTACCAGGTATTGTGACGATGGCAGATATTGTCTGGGGTTCAGCTGAGCATTTGTGAATGCAGCATGGTAGATTGGCAGAGCCAATCCCCGCGCTGGTGTCTTGTGGGTCTAGTTGTGGCATGCCTGGCCTCTGGCTGCTTCTAGTGCAAAACATGGTGGCCAGAGCTAAACAGAACCGCCCCGCCGATTAAATAGCTGGCACGTGTTGCCACATTTTCTAAATATCACTCCTACAGGGTACAGCTGGAGAGATGATGTAGAAATTGACCAAAAAGAAAAAAAAAAGGTGAAACTGCAATAAATTTTAAGGAATACAGGAACAGAGAGAATGTCCAGCAATCATCACCATGACAGTCAGGTGGAAAGGCTTATCTTCACCAAGGTAACAGTAGAATACTGCAGAGTGGTCCCTTCATGCTGTCACGCTTTCCTGAACACCTCAAGCCCTCCCAAAGAACAGGAGACTTTGATGGGAAATTCATGCAGAAATCGGGTGCTCTGGTTCAGAAAACTCCAGTTTCAAATGAGCCACAATTCACTTTAAGTAGCCATCTATAAAAGATGGCAGCGCTTAATCTGTAAACCCCCCAGAGTTATGCCTGACATCATACAGCAGAGCCGTTTTCCAACAATAATTTTTTTAAATACAAATTAAGAAGTTTTATGCATTTCTGCAGCAGACCTGGAATCCACGTAGGGAAACAATACACTCTGATGAAGTTACAGAAGAGACAAATTCTGTCACCATCAACCAAAAGTCAACTGCCATTTTAATGACAAGACTGAAACAAAGCAGATAACCACATACCAAATGTCTGGTAAAGTATCAAGGTGAAAATGGAGGAATGAGCTGGGAGCCCAGAGTCACAGCTCACGTGGTTTCTATAAGAAACATAACCTAGATCTGAGAAACACACAACGGCAGCCCAGAAAGGACAGGAGGGAGGCTTACACTCCACCGGTGGCTTCTCTAGCCTGCTGGGCTGGAGGCAGCAAGAAGAGAAGTAAGGAACAATGCTTGCCTGCTTGGACCAAGCTCCTCCCACAGTGTCAGGGTGAGCGTCCAGCTAGTCAAGGGGTCACCCCTCCTCCAGCACACATGAAGAAGCCACTCAGTTAGCAGCTCAGAGTTTATTCGTGACATTCTTCCCAGTTCCAGACAAAGGACCCAGTAGGCCAGTGCCCTGACAACATAGCTCTTGACCATATGGAGGGTATTGTCCCAAGATGAATGTGACATACCCAGGGCAGCAGAGAGCTTTGTGACTCTCCTTAGACTCACAATTTTCTACAACCAAGGAAAACTCCATGATTGCTAGAAAACTTACCAAAACGTGTTCACTGGGAATTCTCTTCAAATGAGGGTTGAAACGCTGGGTAGGCTTTACCCATGTGTTCTAATTTTCCTTCAGAAAGAAATTAAATTGTGGCAAGACTGTTAAAACCCCCCAGCTTCCTGCACAAACTTGGCTCTATCTTGATTTGTTCTAACCGCCTTAACGTAAGGATCATCCAATCACGTGCCACTCACGAGGCTGGCTGGCCAGGTTGGGTGGAGGCCTTCTGGTCTCATGAACAAGGAGGTTTCTACTCAGCTGTGAACTTTCTCTGTGCTCTTGTTATTTGGCCAGATACGAGGTTAGAAAGAGTCCCCATACACCTAGAGCCCCACCCAGATCCCAGGCTGTCTGTTCTTTGGTTCCAAGGGGGTCCCTTTTCAAACCCTTTGTGCTCACTGTCTCGTACATGGCTGATCTGCTTGCCATACCTATTCTCTATATTACAACTTAACATGCTGACCAGGACTGAAGAACAGTGAGTGTATTGAAGAGTGAGTGCCCTGTTCTTCACATGGATCCCCGTCAACAAGTATCAGCTGATAAATCTACTACTGCTTTTTTAACGTGTGTGTGCAGGCACACGTGTGTGAATAGCTATGTATTTGTGAATGTGTGGGACATACATGTACCTGTGCATGGAGGCCAGAGTCAAGCTTGGGTGTCACTGTCAGGAGTCAACTATCTTGTTTTCTGGATCTCACTGAGACTTGGGGCTGGATGCTTAGGCTAGACTAACCAGACAGCAAGCCTCGAAAACCCACCTGTCTCAGCTTCCCTAGCACTGGGATTACAGGCTCATACAATAACACTTCACTATCTCTGTGGGAGTGGGGATTCGAACTCAGATTCTCGTGCTTGCATAGCAATATCCCAACCCTACAGCTGCTACTTTCTTAGTTTTAGCTCCTGATGTCACAGAACATTAGTGATGGGCAGATAGAGCAAAGATAGCTGGGGACTTAGGGGCAACATTAAGAGTTCATATAAAATTCATTGTATGTTTAGCCTGTCGCAAGGCCTGTGTGACAGAAAAGTCCTGTCTGGCAATGCTCTCTGACTGTTCATGTGAGCTCTGTATTTGAGCCCTATTAAGTCAGGGGCTTCTTCCAAAAGAGGCAATTTCTTTTCCTTAGGTGAGAAACACTAACTAAAAGGAGATACAGACATGAGTTTTGGAGGTGAAGGAAAGGTCCTCAGATAAATGCCTTGTCCTGCGGTGGGAGAGGCCAACCGAAGGGGAAGAGAGAACCCGCCAGGCTCCCTAGTAACCCAGGAGTCTTTCTGGACTCCACATTCCAAATTCATTTTCCCTTGCTTTGTTTTTTTAAAAAAAAAAAAGAATCTGACCATGCAGGTGGTTCTCTTTTTAGGGTCTTGGTCCTATTAATAAGTTGAGGAAGATATTTGTTATTTTGGGGTTCCAATTTTGTTTTTTAAGCACAATACACCCTCAGTTTTCTGCAGTGGTAGTAGACCTGGGCCACATTGCTTGGCAGGAGTACATTCTGTCAAATGACAAAATCTTCTAACCCTAGGTTCATGGTAAAATCAGCGGCTGCAGGTACAGGGTGCTTATGATGTGAATAAGTCTGGGCTCCCCGAGCAACACAGAGACTGCAGGCTGGGTGCCCGGCCTCACCTGATGGTGAGCCCACCGCCCAGAGCACAGCCACCTCCCTGGCAAACACGTCCCAACCCAGTCAGCGAGCTTTTGTTTCCTGTGCCCTGAGTTCTGCGTCTCTGAGCCCCGAGATTTCCCTGGGCGGAAGTGGCTGCACGCCTCCTTCCTTTGTCTCAAGCAGAGGGTTTAATGGCTAAAGTAACTAAAAAGGTCTAACAACAGAAAGGCTCTGGTTTCCAGAGAAACCGTAAAAACAGACCCAGTCTCCATGGCAAAGAGAGAAGCTATTTGCTTCAGCCTTTTCAGAGCAGAGCGAGCTGACAGCTTTCCTATAATCAGCCCCGGTGATTTGTAGCCACTAACTATATTATAATGTTAACTATGGGAGGTCTTCGAAAATACGCAGGCGGAAAAAGCGAAATAATGCGCTGGCTTTTCTCCACTGTCCCATGAATACATTATCAATTTACGATTTATAAAATAGTCTCTGCTAATGATTGCACCTGAAGCGGGGAGGCGATGTCCATCTCGCGGGTTGCTCTAGGCAGTTCTCTGGGGTATCTGTATCTCTTTAGAAGTTTGCATACAGTCTAAGTTTCTCCATTGCATTCATTTCCAGGAGGGGAGTGGAGTGTGGAATGTGGGTGCATTTGATTTCATCTGCTCCATGCCAAGAGTATATTATCTAAGGCCTGGAGTACTGTTGCTTCCTATCATTTTCAAAATGTACCAAAATCATTCTCTCTCTCTCTCCCTCCCCCCCCCCCCCGTGTGTGTGTGTGTGTGTGTGTGTGAGAGAGAGAGAGAGAGAGAGAGAGAGAGAGAGAGAGAGAGAGAGAGGAGGGGGAGGGGAGGGGAGGGGGAGAGGGAGAGAAAGAGAGAGAATCAAAAGATTACTTGACCAGACATGCCATTGCAGACACTGCCAGGACTCCCTGAGATTCTAGTTCACACTCAAGCTGAGAGGCATTGCTGAGTTTGCTCCTGCTGGGCTGGAGACACCACGACTCTGAAACCTTTCTTTTCTGCCCTTCCCTGGAACATGTGTGGATTTAAATTTCAGTCTCCATCTTTTATTTAAAAACCTGAATCTCCCTCATGCACATATTCTTTCTCTCTCTCTCCCTCTCCCTCCCTCCCTCTCTGATTTAATGATTAGACTCCTCTGTGTGTTTGTGTCTAACACTGTACAGAGATCGGAGGTGGCTTCACTGCGTCTGACCAGCTAACTTCCAGATGAAGCTGTACAGTATGACTAACTCTCTCATGCTGAGGTTGTGTCTGTCTGTCTGTCTCTGTCTCCTTGCCTGCCTGCCTTCTCTCTCACATACATCAGCCCACACAGACACGCGGCATGAGTTGACATAGTGCAGAGTATATCTCGATTATCATGTACGTCCAAAAAGATTTCTATCAACATGGGGCGTAACATTGATGTCACAGAATAGCCACCGCTTTAGTTTTTAACCTCTGGAAAAAAATGCAAATATCTTCTCTTTGGAGGATATCACCAGGAAAAAAAAATAGGTGAAGTACAAATTTTAAAAACTGTAACTTGTATGCCACATGCTAGGGCCTTCAGGGAAACTGATCTTCATTGGCTGAAAGCTCGGAGGATAAGATTTGGAAAATAAACACCATGCCTAAGCTATGTGACTTAACAGTTGCCTCATTTTCAAACAGTATATAAAAAGCTGGAAAAGAGTGGCCCCCAAATTTAGATGGCTTTGAGCAAGTACACGTTAATCAAACTCGCCCAGTAGTGTGTTAAAAACAAATGTACTTACACTTTATCTTACATCTCAGATGCATAGTCACAGAGCTGGAGGCTGTCTCTCAGGCTACTAAAAGTTCAAGTGACCAGGACAGGAAAGGTGGCTCCAACAGGCTCTGTGGGTCCAGCACCATCTATGCTACTCAGGAGATGCCTGAACACCCACCCTTTCAGCACGGGGGTGGGGGGTGGGGGGGGTGGGGGTGGGGGTGGGTAGGGGGGGGAGTCAGCCCAGCAGGCAACAATGTGTCTTCATTTTCTGCTTTTGTTCTCCAATCTATTTGAATGAATTTGATGCGGTCTGGAGGTCTGCAAAGGAAGTAGGGGGTTGGGGTGGGATCATCACTCAGCTGGCCCTGGGCTTCCTGGGAAAGGAGTTTGAGGGCAGGTGAGGGCACTGGCAGGGAAGAGGGGCAACTTGATAAATGTTCCATGTTGGAACCTAGGAGAAATCAGCAAACACTCCACGCCCTCCGCCTAGGATCACAAGGAAAGCCTCCCAAAGTGAAAAGCTATTACCTCGAATCCCTGCAACCTCGCTTCTCCCTGTCTACAGAGTAACTATTTATGTATCAGTGTGGTCTTCCATGGCACGCCTCACTTCCTGTCCATGCTGGGTTTTATAAATTGCTTAAAGATAAAAAGCCTTACCCTGCTGAAAAAAAAAAAAAAAGATGTAATATTGGATTTGCACGAAAATGAACATTTTCCTGGTGCCCCTTATATATTTAAAATTGCTGTTTTCTTGCAATGAATATAATTCACTCCGTCTTTCCCAGAGTATAATCCCACAAGGGTTTGACCAAACAAAACTGTTCTAATGATTGCAAATGGCTCAAATATTCTGTCCAGTGAGTTAAGTGATAAAAGTTTCAGCATTAAAAGAAATAATAAGAGGAATTGCACGCATATTACAGTAATTGTGAGAGGCGTCCAATTTACATAGAAATCACGGGAAGGAATTCTGGCCACAGCATTTAAGTGAGTCATTACGAGAGCCTGCCTGATACACTTAGAAGCCGTGGCATGCCAGGTGTGTTTCTTTTAGCATAATAAGTCCTGTAATGGAGCCTTTAAAAGCTTAAAATGTATACTTAGATTAACCTTTCTGTTTTAGGGCTCCCCCCCCCCCCGGGGTGGGGGAGGGGGTAAGGCCAGGAGAGATAATCTTACAAAGAGGCAATTAAAGGGATAGCCCATCTCTTTCACCAACCTTCATCTTCCTCCTTCTGGCTTCCCTTCCCGCCATGCACAGGACTCGCTGCCTGTTGTGAGTGTTTATTAAAAACTGGCCATGTTTTCTCCCTGGTTAGGATTCAAGACTTTCACTCAAATTCCTGAGCAGTAGAAGACTGGGGTAATGGGATCCCGACTCGGTCTGTGCCTCCTTACAGTTAGGGAAGATTTCTTTAGCCAGAAAGATAGATGCAAACAACAACAGGCACCAAAGCCTGGAAGGCAGAAGCCAAATAACCTAGTTTCTTCCTCCTCCATTGTCAGTGAGGCTGCCCCTCCATCCCTCTGCCAACAGCTCCACATGAGCTCAAAAAGCTCAAAAGTCACTGCAGTAAAAGCAAATTTGTCCTCATTATAATAAATCCATGGCTGAGGAGAGTCAGCTCATCACAGTGAACAGGCAAGACAGTGAGGACCCAACTCACTCCTTCCTAAGTGATTCTGTGGGAAGGGAGGGAAGGTTATCTCTTGGGGACCCTGAACTGAGCATGCTCTGCCCAGACTTCTCACCCAGTCCTTCCTGTCCTGCTGCCCACGGTTCACAACCCTCTCCTCTCCTTCATTGTTCTGCTGCATCTAGACCAAGGTTCTTGACTGTGAACCCTCTCCATACGTTAGACCTGATGGTTGTCTCTGTGTGAGCATGAATATGTGTCTGTGTGGGTTAATGTCTGTATGGTGATGTTACAGAAGACATCTCCTCAATCAGCCAGATACCAGAAACAGCCCCAGGTACTCCTCTGCATTAAGAAGAACGACAGCGCAAGTGGACCACCTGAGAACCTCTTCACCCCTTCCCTTCTGTCAGGGACTAAACCCTTTGTTTTCCAGAAAAGTTGAATTCTAGGGGGTAAAAGGGTAAAAAAAAATTTGATAGAAATGGCCAATGTACATCATTCTAGCCCGCGTACCACTGTGGCTTCTGTGCACAGAAGGCGTGCTAGCCTGTGCTCTTATTCTTGCATTTAAAGTGAGTGGGTGGTGAGTTAAGAGAAAAGGTATCGGGCCTTGCTCGATCTGCCTACACAAGGATCTCTGAAACAACAGGAGCACCCATGTGCTTTGCACACATCATATGACGCTGCAGAAGCTCAGGGCACCTTCTCATTCAGCATTTCTGTGTCACCGCGGAGGAAAAGCCACACAACGAGCTCTCTTTTGTTTGGGAATGGGATCTTTATTTCCAGGCATGTATTATTTTTTATACAAATTGTATTGAGGGATTTATACTAAAATATACATGAGGTTTGACATGAACACACTCTTGCTGACATGTGTGTCAACTGTCTGATGGCTGTCATGCTCTAGAACACTGACAGCCAGTATTTTAACCATGTCTTATTTACCTCTGAACACCAGGGTCCAGGTGTCCCTAATATGCTGTATAGAAAAGTTTCATGAACTGAGAGTTTAATGCCAGACTCCAAGCCAGGGCTGGGAGGGATAAGCCATGTGTCAGCCCCTTCCTTCAGGGGGCATTCCTGCAGGTTGGTGGCATGGCCCAGACAGTATGACTACGGTTGATGAGTGTGACCCAGGCATTAGCTGGATAGGACCCACAGAAGGTAACCAAGAACAGGTGAGGTTGTGCTCTGAACTGAGAGGTTGTGAAATTGAACCCGTATCCTGAGTCCCCACCAGAAAGACATCGTGGGGCTTCTTATAAAGGCTCATCCTCATGGGAATAGAGAAAGGGGAAGAGATGACAGTGTCTTTTAGGAAGCTGGGAAGCAGATGAATTCCTGGTGTTAGGTTGAAAAGAGCTGAGGAGGATAGAGCTTGGCCAACTGATGGGAAGTAAGGAAGGCCTTGCTTCCTATAGGTAGGAGGTCAGTCTGCCAGCTCAGGGTCATGATGCTCATGGGGGCATAGACAAGTGTCAGACACCCGGATCTCATCCCAATTCTAATATGCTGGTGGAAACCCTTCCCTCTGCTGGGACCTCGGCCTGTAAGTAAGCAGAGCCAGGCTGCTGCTCTTGGCTTTCCTTGTCCCTTAATCTAAGAAGTATTGTGCCTTAAAAGAGCAGGCAGGGGTTGAAATATTTAATCAGATAATAATAAAAAAAGACCCAATAGACACTGACATTGAAGTTTCCCAAGTTAAAGAAACAGCCCCATCATATGTCATATGCCCGTCTGATACACTGCGTGTCTGTGATTTTCTGATAGGCTCCCATCTCACAAATAGGCAAAGAATGGGGTATCTTCAGAGAAGCAAAAATGATTCCAAGCAAAAAATACAAAGAGGAAAACAGAGAGTGAGTAAGATGTTTACATAGCTACAGCACAGATTACACATGGGCTCTTCATAAACTGCATTAGCTTTAGAGATGTCAGAGATGAGGCAGGCAAAATGGCTCAGAGAATAGGGGTGCTTGCAGCCAAGACAGAGGACCTGGGTTCAAGCAATGGAGCAGAAAGATGGCAGGAGAGAACCGACTCCTACAGTAGTCAGATTAAGTAAGTGATGGCAGAGAGGCTCAGGGGATTAGGTAAGGCAAGAGTCATCTCAGAAAGCAGAGCCAAACTGCAGAGGAAGAGAAAACAAAATAAAAGATGATACAACATTACAGCATCAGCATCAGCCCCAAAGACCCCATGTTCAAATAACAGGAAATGTAGGAGTTCACAGAGAAATCACAGGTAACTCCAGAGAAACTTCGGGGCACACACTCCAAATTAAAAAGGCTGAGCAATACCCAGAACAAGCGGGGAGTTAATGGAGAATACCAGTACCTCAGCATTTTATCTCATGTTGCTGAGGACTTCAGATAATTGTGAAATTGATGGAAGAATAAGGACCATCCAAATAAGGTCACACGGAAGTAAGTCACATCTGCTAAAGCAGTTTGTAGCACATACTTACAGGGATCTTACACACACATACACACATGCTATAAATACACAGGTGCACACACACATGTACACACCATGTATACATGTGTAGACACATGCACACACATGCAGATACATACACTTGCACAGGTGCACACACATGCTATACACACAGGCACACACATGCATGTGCACACACCATGCACACATGTGTGGACACATGAACACACATACAGATACATGCACACGCATACATACACATGCACACACGCATGTACACATGTATGGACACATGCACACACGTGCAGACACATACACAAGCACAAACACACATGCTATACACATAGATTCATGCACATACACACATTCACATACACATACATGCACACACACACAAGCATGTTCAGGCTTTTGTGCATGAAGAACAGACACAATCACAAGAGCTAAGACACAAGAAGCAATGCTCTGTATCATGACGGGGAAGATGGTGACCTTCAGGGTCTTTTGGAACAAAGGCAGGACAAGTTCTTGTGAATTTGATGGCAGTAGAGACATGAGTGAGGACACGAGGCACAGGGATCTCACCTTCCAAATCTGAGCTCAATTCTACAGCTAAATATCCAAGTGTTCCTAGGCATCAACAGACTGTATATGGACACCTGTGCTCTCATCACCGTCTGCGAAACCATCTGGGGGTGGGGTGGTGCAGGCAAGCCATGCAGATCATTCCTGCAGTCCCATAGGTGAGAGGCTTGGCACCTGCACAGACATCCAGGTTTTCCTTGAATCTTAAAACCACTAAACACAGCTGCCAACCCATTAAAGTTTAAGCCCCTGTCTCAAACCATTTGAATTTAAAATGCATCATGTACTTAAGAATCTGAAGAAGGGAGGAGATGCTGAGGTTGGCATTGAGAAGCACTTGGAACATCAGTCAACCAAGGAGGGTCCCAGGGAACAGGCGATACGTTGTGTCAAAGCCTCACAAGCGTTCAGATTTGGTGGCACAAGCCCATGATTGAAGTATTAAGTAGAACTGAGGCAGATGATGGCTGAGACCTTCTTGGGATACTTAGCTCCAGGCCACCCTGGGCTACAGGGTAAGACCCTGTCTCAGGAAACAGAACAAAACAAAATTGCACAAGAGACTTGGGCTCAACATGGAGAATCAGCAAGCAGCCTTGCCCTAGTGTGGTGACCTTTACAAAGGTTAAAGTTCATAGGCACCATCCTTCCTACTGCCTATCACTGTGGGGGTGGGGAGGACAAGAAGTTGGAAAAAAGAGGAAAAGTTGCTGCCTCTGCAAACAGCCAGTGCTAACACAGATAACAGTGATATCCCCACTTCTGCAAGAAGCAGCAACTACAAACTGTGCTCTCAGCTTAAATGACGGGTCAAGCAGGAAGACAATGTCCACCCATCAGCAGCACTGAGGAGGCGCTTCAGAATGACCACGTGATGAGAGAGCACGTGGAAATGAAGATGCAGAAAAATGGATCCTTATTGGCCAACATGCTTCTGGGAGACGCAAGTAACATAAAAGCCGTGTGTGTGTGTGTGTGTGTGTGTGTGTGTGTGTGTGTGTGTGTGTCTGTGTGTGTGTGCACGCAAAGTCACTTTCCCTACATGCAAAGTCATTACATATGTTGCAAAATAACAAGTTCCCTGGTTCTTTAAAATATAAAATGAATTTCTACTGCAGCAGAGCTCTGTGGGTTTCACTGAGTTATGGCAAATGGGATGTGGAAAAGCAAGTGAAAAAAGAAACAACAGTGGTAGTGGGCGGGGGGAGGGGTGTTGCTTAAGGTAGAGCAGTAGCCAAGCGGCAGTGGTCAGTGAGAGAGAAAAGGAGCAGACAAGAAAGCAGAAACAGAGGCGGACCATGTGCTGCTCCTCAACATAATATAGGAGTGTGTTTTAAGTCCGATGAGAAAGACTAAACTGTTCCAAATTAGTTCTGCAGGAAATTTTGCTTAAGAGTAAACACTGGTATTGACTCTGGTGTTGCGCTTGCTGGACACATCCACAGAAAGTACGTGCGGATGACTGTAACAGTAAAGTCAGAAGGACTCAGGGAAAAAATTACATCTGCTGTGAAGACAGCCTGTAAACATGGGGTCATAGTAGAAGCTAGGGACATTTTTCATGTCTTGTGTATCTTTTAATGTTAGAAAAACAGGAAGACATGACAAAATTGGGAAAATACCTAAAGTAGACATCATACCCAAAAGCCACTAAAAATCTCAATATGTGAAAAGCACTTGGAGATCAATAGGAAAAGTCTATCTCCGGGGAAGATTAGCCTGCAGCTCTAATTGGACAGTGCAGACCAGGAGACACTCAGTCACCTTGTGAAAACCGTAGTAATGCAACTTACAACCAGATACATTTTCAAAAGGTCAAAATGCCAAATAAAACAATGGGAAACAACAAAAGCCAAACTCAGATCCTTAAAACCAGTCTCTTACTCGCTGATAAGCCTGTCCATTCCTGTGAATTCCACAGTGCAGTTACCTTGGAAAAACCTAGGTCTCTTTTGGCTTCAGAATTCTATATCACATGACCTTTCCTCCTGAGGAAAGAACCAGAAATCTACATTGAGTTTTAGCCAAACTTCAAATTGCAACTTTTCACATCAAACCTAGAGGAAAGCACAAATGCTCGCCAACAGGAAAGCTCTCATTGAGTCTGACTGGGAAATAGATTTGGGTTTTGTGAATGTCCTGGCTAGTTTTATGTCAACTTGATACATGGGAGGGAAGAAAAGGAAGGACTCTCAATTTAAAAAATGCCTCCATTAAGATCTAACTGTAAGTTATTTTCTTAATTAGTGATTGATGGGGGGGGGGGGGGGGGCCATTGTGGGTGGGGCCATCCCTGGGCTGGTGGTCCTGGGTTCTATAATAAATCAAGCTGAGCAAGCCATGGGGAGCAAGCCAGTGAACACCACCCCTCCATGGCCTCTGCATCAGCTTCTGCCTCCAGGTTCCTGTCCTGTGTGAGTTCCTGTCCTGACTTCCTTCAACGATGGACTACAATGTGAAAGAAAGTGTAAGCTGAATAAACCCTTCTCTCCCCAAATTGCTTTGTTCACATCACAACAACAGTAACCCTAGCTAGGACTGTATGCCACTCAAAATCACTTCAGATGCCTTCATCAAAAGGACAGAGTTCCCACTACATACCTCCCTGTGAGAAACTCTGGGCACAGTGCCACATGCTCCACGACCTCTGCTTCACCTCATAAAACAAATGCATTTTTACCAGAATGTATTCCAGAATACACTTCCTCCTGGAACAACCATATTGCGCGTAAGTTACTAAATAGCAAACTGAGAGAGAACCTTTCGGTGTGTCTGAGCCTAGGACCAGCTGGAAAGAACACAGCACTAAGGCGGGGGTGGGAGGGTGGTGTCTGAATGCAGATGGTGGCTCCATGTCTTGCAACATGTCCCTTGCTCTTAGGTAGATGTGTGCATGGGACCTCCCCATCCAAAGGGGTGAAGTGATGCCCCATTGGAGACACATGAGACTGTGCTGTGCCTGCTGCTGAGTCAAGGTGAGGAGGCTTTGGACACTATGAAAGCCAGGGCCTGTGTGGTGGCAGTGAGGCCACTCAGTCCCAGAGAGCACAGAGTGATGGTGTTTCAGCCTCGGTCTGCTTCATTGGCTCCTGCTGTGGCATTTCTGCCTTCTCTGAGCCAAGAACCCTCTAAACTGGCATCCTTTGTGCTCAGTGTTTTCTTTCCCCTTATTCTCAAGTTCTCTGCCAAGCTCTCTCTTCAGAAAGTAGAAGAACATTCCACACACCCCACACCCTTGGGTGTATTTACACAGCCTGTGACACTTAGATGTCTTTGAGAATGGCTCCTCTCTTCTACTCCCACCCCAAGCTGTTCTTCAACCTCTTCCCTGGGTGGGCTCTGGCCCAGAGCACCCCAACCCGGACCCAGGTGGGAAAAAAGCATGGCCTCCTGGTTAACAATCTTGGAGCTCCTGCGCCACCCACCTAGGAGAGGCTTCAGGCAACATGTAACAAATTGGAGCAAACCATCCTGCCACCCCGCAGGCCTGCTTCTTCATTTGATACAAGTTGTTTCCCACACTATTTGGGGGGTTTTGGTGTTCGTTTGTTTGTTTTGTGTGTGTATGTGTAGTCGTTTTCTTTATTGCTTTTTTAAAAGCTTTAAAAAAAAAACATCAAATTGACACATCCATAATTAGCTCTAGGCTGTGAGGACTGATAGCCCCTGGCAATGCCTCTCTTATATACTTCGAAGTCTTCCATGGCTCTTGGACCTCTGGAAGCTTTGCCGCAGCCCATCGAGGTCCACCCAGCTTTGTCCTCAGCTGGTTTACTACAAACATCTAAGACTGCTTCTGTCCCCTCACATGGCAGGGGTGAGGCTGTGGTGGGGGAGGGGTGAGACAAGGATGGGGGAGGGGTGAGACCGGGATGGGAGGAGGGGTGAGGCAGGGATGAGGGAGGGGTGAGGTAGGGATGGGGGAGGGGTGAGGCAGAAGGGTCAGGCTTGCCTAATCAACCTGTGCATGTATCCAACACACCTATACACTATTTAGTTATTTTCCCCTTTTTTACGACTAATTTTTTTTAGGTGTAAGGACAACACCACACGTGTGGAGAGAATCAGCAAACAACAGTGGTGAAGGCAGACAGCTGCTGGGTGTTCTGAAGCTCAGCTGAGGCCAAATGGATTCCAAGATGGGGAAAGAAAGCAGAGACCCAGAAAGCAGGGCTCATGGGGGAGGGGAGAGGCACCTGCTCAAGTAACCCTAAATGCTCTATCCAGGCCATTTCCCATGATATCTTTGAAGCTGAGGCTTCATTTCAAGGGCCAACAAGGAAGGGTCTATTTTATTTATTTTTATTATTTTTTTTTCTTACGAGGGATACATTGCAAAAATCTTGCAACCTCCCAAGGAACCACACACTTCTTCTGGTTAGGAGATTCAGGAATAACTGAAAACCGCCAAAAGACTGGAACAGAAGCCCCAGCTCTATGCTGTGTGAAATAAGTCCTCTTTCCAGCAGAAACCGTTCTCATATCTATGATCTTTGGGATGCCTGAGTGGCCGCTATGTGGCTTCATCCTTAAGGATGCTAAATGTGACAGGAAGGACCCTGTGCAGGCAGACCTAGCTCTCCTGTGTCACCTGGGTCTTTCTTGGTAAGGAGGTCTCTCCTGTGTCACCTGCGTCTTTCTTGGTAAGGAGGTGAGGCACCAAATGGCCTTCCCACTCCCACCCCCGGATGTCCCCAAGAATCAAGAAGCACCTTTTCTTCCTCTTCCTCAGTGAGGTTTGACCTTCAAAGCCAGACACTGAAAGCATCTCACAGGTGAAGAACTGGTGGGGTTTTTTTCCCTAGTGATTTTCAGTGATGACCTTTATGTCTAAACATTAGGTAAGACTTGACTGCTGTGTTTGAGGCTTATTCCAGAGAATGCAGCTTGGGGGTTTAAGCCCCAGCTCAGTTTGGGGTATACCATGACTATTCAATACCATACAAGAGGAAACAAGTCAGGGGTTACCAGTACCCATGTCGGTAGCATGGAGCTAATATCAGCTGGGTGTAGCTCATGTGGTAATATCCAGGGTCAGCATGCATGAAGTCTGAGTCACAACCCAGTATCTATCAGCATCGAGACCTCTGACCCCCAGCTACCATGTACTAGGAGGAGGCTCACTCATCAAATTCTAAAATTTAATTTTTAGAAAAAGGTACGTTACCAACCTGTTGTAACCATCTTTCCTAATTCATCCTGGATGTTGTTGCAATGAGACAGCGGTAAGGTCTCTGTGCAGGAAGTGATGCAAAGCTGAATCCAAGCAAGATGCCCGGGCAAGGCTGAACCCCACTGTCTGAACCTCAGGGCCTCACCTGAGGCTTCACTGGTCCAGGCTCTGCCTCTTGTTGCCTGTACATCTGAGGCCAGAACTCTTTACAGGACTGCAGGTGACTGCTCCCACCCCACCTGACCATCCTACCCTCTCCAGCCTGGTTTCTGCTTTACTCTTACTCTGACACTCTCAGTAGACTCCACTATACCCAGGTAGTCCTTTTCTCTTATAATTACTTCTTATTATGACATCAACTTGTTATAATGTAAACCAAGAAAGCAGAGAATTTAAAACCCTGATAACCCAGCCGCCACTCACACAGAAGCCCCTTCTGTTTTCTCCATGTTTCTCTGTGTCTATGTAGCTGAGACTGAGATTTGCATGAAATTCTAGTCTATGGCTGGTTGGAGAGATGGCTCAGTGGGTAAATGTTCTTACAGAGACCTGAAGACAGTCCCCAGCATTTACACTGGGCAGCTCACAACTACCTGCCCCTCCAGTGTCAGAAAATCAGATACCCTCTCTGGCCCCCACAGGCACCGTATGCACACTGCATGTACATACACAAATACATACCCATGACAAAGTTTGTTTTGTGTTTTTCAATTAATATTTATCACCAGTATTTCCAGTGCCATAAGAGACATTGCTGACATCTCTTCATAAGTATTATTTTGGACAATACTGTCAGTCAGAGGTAGTATGGCTTCTTTTTGTCCTACAGTTAGCTAATCTCCATCTAGTCTTTCTCTGGGCCATTTTATACTTCAGCAAATGGTATTCCCTTCTTGACAACCGGTTTCACTCCACAGCACTGCCACAGGACGAATTTCTAGACGTCAAGAAACTAGGTTAAACGGCGTTCACACTTTTAAGAGCTCAGGAAAATATTGCCAGATTGCTGTGGAGTATCCAGGGGGTGCTAGTTATTGAGTATTTCAAAGTACTAAGGTGAGAACCATTCCAAATCTTATTTATATTTTTCCTGGGGTACAATGACCTGAAGGGCAGAGCCACATCTCAAGTGTTAGGGCTAGCCAAATAATAAGAACCCATAAGAAAGAGTTGGGCACAGCCATGTGTGCCTCTACCCCGGCACTGGGAACAGAGACAAGGGGTCCTGGGAGCTTGCTGGCCAATGAGGGACCCTGTATCATGGAATTAAGGAGGAGAGTGCGGATGTTTGATGCCCTTCTCTGGCCCCTGCATGTTCTCAGTACACATGTGAGCATCACTCACACTCTGGGGAGTACAGAGCATGATGAGACATTAGAGAGAATGTACCGAGAAGAGCAGATCTCAGAGGATGAAGTAGCAGTTGGGACAGCCGGTACCCAGTAGTGACAGGGGACACAGGGATGCTATCTTCAAAGGACCAAAGAAAACATAGGCAAAGACCTGAACCTGTCAGTTGGTTAAATGTACTTATCAGAAATCACGATAGAACAAAGCCATTTAAAAAAAAAAAAAAAAACCTCGCCCGATCTTAATTAAAACAGTTTTTATTAGGTAAACTTTAGGGGAAAAAAAAAAACAGAAATGCATGTGAGATTTAAGAATAAATTTTCATCCCCTCAAAAATGGTACATGTGTGAAGCCTCACCAAACACGAGCTATACAAGTGACAACCTATAATTTACGAGGCTACGGACTGAGAAACAGAAGCTGCATAGTGCAGTTTGCACTGCAGGTCTTGTGCTTATGTGAAGAGGGTCAGTGTTGGCTGTAGAGGTCAGAGGTCAAGCCGTCAGGCTCCTGCTCATTGGTGTGCTGAGGTAGCGAGCAACACCACAGAAGTGGAAGAAATTACTTCCAAGTCAGGCCAGCAAATAAGATGGGGAGAAAAACCTCTCAGTGCACTGTTAAGAAGAACAGAGCAGAATAAGAAACCTCTGGAAGGGAAGCACAGACAGGACACATGAAATCCACCATCAGACAGGTCCCCCAGGCTTACAGCAGTGTCAACAGTGAACTTCCTGCTTGGTAGACTGTTGGGCTGGACTGCAAACCCCAGCCATGTGTTAGTTACAAGAGATGTGAGGCCCAACACATAGAAAAGAGGGCAAGCAGATGGGGGACAGAGGAGAACTGAAGAAGCGTCATAAGCTTTAATAGGAGAAATACTAGAAATTACAGTTATGACATAGTTGGGGCTGGAGAGATGGCTCAGCGGTTGAGAGCACTGACTGCTCTTCCAGAGGACCTGGGTTCAGTTTCCAACACCCATGTGGCAGATCATACCACCTGTCACTCAATTCTAAGGGATCTGGTATTCTCTCCTTTCCTCTGTGGAATTCTACGTGGGTGTGACCATGCATACACAGACTTACACACATATACACACACGCACAGACACAAAGAGAAACACACACACCCACAAGTTAGAATGATTTAAAAAAAATCACACACACACACACACACACACACACACACACACACACACACACTAGAATGATTTAAAAAAAAAAAAACTTCTTAAAAGCAAAATGCTAGAAATTGGTGACCTGCCAGACAATATCAGGACAAACCTAACCCAGGCATAGATCGGAAATGGAAAGAACAAACACAAAATAATTCAATTAATAAAAAAAAGTATCAACAAAGCCAAATCTGACTCAAAATTTCTTTGGAAAAGACTAACCAATCCCTGGAAGACAGTGAGGTAGAACCTCAGTGGGGAACAGCCAACACGCATGTGTAAGATGCACAGTCGGCGGCGATGCGTGTATAAAAGGAACTGGAAGTGCCACAGCCACACCAGGAAAAGCTTAAGGCAGTCAACTTGAAAAGAATGTGCAAACTCCTTCCATAGAACAAATGATTAATGTGACTCTCAAAGGCCTGGAGGCTCAGTAGCCTTTAAACTTTGTTGTTTTCGTAGCACAGACAGTAGGCAAACACATGAAGTCGAGGCGGGAGGATTTCGAGTTTGAGGTCAGCCTGGGCTACATTTTACATGGGTATGACTCACATCTGTAATGCCAACATGCAGAAGCTGAGGCAGGAGGATTGCCATACAATCTAGTCCAGCTTAGGTTACAGAGTGAGCCTCTCTCTTAAAAAAAAAAAAAAGATGAAATTTAGGCTGTGTAAAAGAAGGGAATTTTCTGGCATTTTCCTTCTCTCTAAGCCGCTTTCCCCAACACTACGCCACCGTTTGTCGAATTTCCTGTGAACTTAAGTGTCGGAGTTACTTTTTACTTTTAATTCCAAAAGTTATATGCAGAAGACCAAAGTTTTCTTAAAAGACAATGTCTGTCACTTATTACGCTGAATAAGATTGTGTTTCAAGACTGGGTTTTCCTTCTCGCTTTCCAACAAGGCAAAAGCAAACGAGCCAATGGGAGCACACCTAAAATGCAGCATTCCGTTCAGTGAATATCTTTGAATAATACTGACTTTGACAGTGAGCCGTAGTGTGGGTGGACAGACACACTGTCAGGTGACAGCGGCCACAGGGAGGTTTTCAATAGTCAGTGACAATCGACTTGCTGGCTCAGGGAAAGTAGGTGACGTGATGGGACCTGACAGTAGCATAAGCTTTTTTTGTTGTTGTTGTTGAGAGGACAAAAGCTATAGGAGGGCTCGCCTTATGAACCTGTGGGGCACGGGCATCGATTAGGCATTGCAGTGTCATCGTTTTTTAAAGCACTTGGTGCTCTGCCTCTCTGGCTTGGTGTTCAGCCAGCACATCTGCAACAAGCGAGCAAGACACAAGTCTCCTGAGAAGCTCCACTGAGCGGAGATTACACAAGTCTGGAAGTGTCCAGGGATCAGAGAACCCAGGAATGCCTGAGACCACCTTCCCACAACTGAGGCACATGAGCCCAGGGCTCTCTTCTATCCTGACGCAGCTCTCTGAGTATGTAGCCGCACAGACCCAGCCACACCGTGCTACCTTGCTTTCTTCCCCAGAGAGGTGCAGCATGAGACCACTTGAGTTCCAGGGTCACGGATCTCTTTCCACTCACTGGCTGTGCAGCCTTGTGCAGTTTAAAAGTTTTTACCTCACCAAAGTCTCCTCACATGTAGACTGCAGTAATACCAAATGAAGCAGCCTCTGAGGAGAGCCTGGCTCCATGCTTCGTGCAGAACACAAAGTCAATAACTGGTGTTCCTTCTTGGTAGGATGCATTCTTATGAAGCAGTCTCTAGAAAGAGCCCCCACTACCAGATATTACATCAATTGTGGCATCTCTAGCCTCGTTCTTTTTGGCCCTTCTGTGAATTGTGATCCGCAGACAGAGGCACTGCTATGATTCCTGGAGGCTTGAAGGGGAGGGACTTCATGTCTTCCAGGTTAAATGAAGGGTTTAGGCTTGACAAGCTCCCCAGTGCTTCTGAGCAAAAGGTAAGAGGTCTCCTTGTTCAAAAGGTTGTGATGACTGGGGAGAGGAGATGGATGGTACAGAGACAGGCAGAGAGAGGTCAGGCAGCCATTGGAGAAGCACACAGCAGCCAGGGCATGGGTGATGCCTGAAGCCTCTGGGGCTGGCCAGGTGAGCAGGGATGTGCACCAAACCAAAGCAACATGCCAGAGGCTGACAGAACACCCTAAAGACAGCGACAACTGCCATCGCCTTCCACTTTACACCGACCTGTACTCCAGTGCTGGGTCGGGTCCACCTAAGCGCACACCAGGCCAGAAATTAGCAAACACTAAGGTGCTGGCCCTCTGGCCCTCAGCCTCATCACAGGACATGTTACTTGGAAGTGGAATTCTGGGATGTCCGAGAGCACACTGGAAGGGCAAGGCCTTGATGGATGTTGGGGACCAGCAAGAGGGAGGAAGTGTCTTCTGTGGTTGTGGTTTAGATGTGAACAATTCCCACAGGCTCACAGATTTGAACACCAGATCTGTCAGCTGTCTGAGCTGTTTCAGAGGAGACTGAAAGCTGTAGGAGGTAGGACCTGGATGAAGGAAGTGAGTCACTGCTTAGAGATGTATACCCTGGCCCTTCTTCTTGGCTACTCTTTACTTCCCGTTACACGAGGATGTAAGGAATCCAAACACCCACCAGTATGAGGCTGACTGCTGATGCCTTCCCTACCATGGTGAACTCTACCCTTGAATAATAAGCTGAGATAAACCTTTCTTTACTTATTAGGTGTTTAGTCACAGGAAAGAGAACACTAACTAATACAGTCGGGATGAGTCAGTCCAGTCCAGGCTATGGGTGTGATAGAAAAGGTGACCCCAGCAGGGGCACTTCTTCCAAAAGCTACAAGGCGCCTGAATCTCAAGGCACCTATGAGCTGCCAGCATCCGCAACACTGACAACTTGCTAGAGACGAGATCCCGGGCCCCATCCAAGGCCCTGAACCACAGCCTGTGTTTGAACCAGATGTCCCAGCACCCTGTGTGCATGCTTGGGTTCCAGGGAACAGCTTGGAGATCTTCAGTAGATGAAATAAGGATGCTCAGAATATGTGAGGGGAGCAGGTGCTTCTGGGCCACAGCAGTGTGAGCATGCCCATGTATGTGGTGGTAGGGTGCCCATGCTCACTGAGGATGCTGGTATTTGCTCCGTGTGGCAGTCACCCTGAGCCAGTGAGTCCCGGAAGTGACTCACAGTGCTTCCCCTTCCCTCCCCTTCCCTCCCCTTCCCTCCCCTGCCCTCCCCTGCCCTCCCCTGCCCTCCCCTGCCCCCTGCCCTCCCCTGCCCCCTGCCCTCCCCTGCCCTCCCCTGCCCTCCCCTGCCCTCCCCTGCCCGTTGGCCTTTGTTTGCTTTTCTTTACATAGATTTTTGTGTGTAGATGAGGAAAGTTGAGGCTGAGGATAATTATACACACCACTTCCTACTCTCATAATCCTGGCCCCTTAGTGAACATCACCACAATAATAAAATAACCAACAAGCCATGGAGAAAACGGGGCTTTCAGCAATAAGCCCCATTTCACCCCAGGGCTGGAAAGCCCCATGCAGGAGTGAAGGAATGGTCCTGTGTCTATAGACTACCAGCCCTGTTCTCTTCTCTAGGTCTCTGCATAGCACAGCCAGCATCTAGAACCTTCTACTGCCTCCCACCCACCACTCAGCCCTTTCCCAAGAAGCCAGCATGCATCCTACATTTTCTAAAAATTGTCCCCTATTGGTCCCATAGTTATCTATTTCAAACAAAGTCAAGGTTTGAGCTAACATTTGAACTAGGTTAATGGATGTGTGGGTAAGCTTTCTCAGACAGACATGTCAGCCCCACTTCAAACTGAGATGATAAGCCTAGGGATAAAATTAGCCAACATTTGAGGTAATTCAGAGCAGTTTGACTTCATGTCATGCCATAGGAATCAACGCCCCTGGCTCTCTGGTTTTCCAGGATCTATGGTGTGTGTGTGTGTGTGTGTGTGTGTGTGTGTGTGTGTGTGTGTGTGTG